>PVIY010055268.1:0-13816 GCA_004026745.1 Myrmecophaga tridactyla | reverse complement strand
TATCACCGTATAGCTGCGCATTTATCATCACAGTTGACTTTTTTCTTTTTTGTGAAAAATAACATATATGCAAAAAAGCAATAATTTCAAAGCACATCATAACAATTAATTATAGAACAGCTTTCAGAGTGTGGTATGGGTTACAATTCCACAGTTTTAGGTTTTTACCTCTAGCTGCTCCAAGACACTGGAGACTAAATGCAATATCAATATATTGATTTAGCAGTTATACTCATTTGTTAAACTTTACCTTCTCTGTATAACTCCACCATCACTTTTGATCTTTCTCCCACTCTGTAAGGGTATTTAGGCATTCTCATTCTAACTTTTATATGTTGGAAGGGGCTGTCGATAATATGGGATAGGGGGATGGAACTAGATGATGTTCTGGAGAGGCTGGCCCCTCTGCATTTCAGGACTTATCTGTTCCAGGAATCCATCTGGAGGTTGTAGGTTTCTGGAAAGTTACCCTAGTGCCTGGAACCTTTGTAGATTCTTGTATAACACCCTAGGTGTTCCTACTGCCTTTAAGTACCCTTTTTTTTTGATTCAGCACTTGCCCTATAACTGTAGTGTTTCAGCTGTTTTCTGGAGGTTTGAGAAAAAGTTTTTACCAGTTCATACTGGTAAAAAGTTTCTGTGGGGTTAAAAGCTTCTGTGGGGTTTGGAGCCCTGAAGCATCTACGTCGGCCATTCTGAATGGGGCCATTGCTGTCATCAGTGTTTTTTGTCTTTGCAGTGGATGAAGGTCGCAGTAAGGAACCTGACCGGTTGCAGGTCTTTTACAAGAAAGCCATTCTGCCTTACGGTGTTTATAAGAGACAACTGAAAGACCCACGGGAGGAGGCAGCTGTACTGCAGTACGCAAGCCTGGTGGGGCAGATGTGTTCTGAAAGGATGCTGCTGTTCAGAAACTGAGAGAGTTCATTCCAACTCATCCTAGATACTCCTTTGTTGTACTTGTGAGATATGCCTCATGCACATTTGGTACCTCTGGAGAGATACCATAACCATCCAAAAATTAGACTTTTTAATTTTGACAATTATATGGCTTTTCTAAAATATTTTGTGGCAGTATATTTGTGAGATGCTAATGATTAATATAAAGATTTTTTAAATATGTTACAACCTAGCCTTTTGATTGAGGTTTATCATTTTGGGGGGTTGTTTTTTGTCGAGATATGCTAAACTTATCTTGTTAATATTTCAGAAAGTAAAATTAAGAAGTGAGTTTAAATCACAGTCATGCTTTTTTTCTGTTAGAGAAATTAAAATAGATGGTTTTCCCAAACTCTTTTAAAGCATAGTTTATGTTAGAAAACCTTAAGTACAGGAAGGAAGGAAGGTTGAAAATCTTTCGTCATTTAGATTATCTTATCAAGAGAATAAAACTGTTTTATTGTTCAGTATTCAATATTAAATTGCTGCCTATTATTATTTTATGTAGTTTAATAGAGAACTTGAAGAAAGAAAATATAGGCATTAAGAAAAAAAAAACGGATTTTGTATCAGCATCAGTTGTCTGTTTGCCCAGAAGAACCCCAGTTTATATTATCTTGGCATGATTTTTTCCGTGGAATGATGGTTACCAGCACTCCCTTTTACTCACATGAGGATCACAGTTTGGACAATAAAATATATGACTATACTAGTTATGCATTACATTACATACTGTATTTCTAAAAATCTAAAAAAACTGACTTTTTAAGAAAAATATTACCTCCTGCCTTGAGCTATACTCTATCAGTAGTAATATGAGCTAATTTTTCATTCCTTAGAATGCAGGACTCATGTCTTTGGTTACTGATAAATTAACTAGGATCTGGCTGTTTTGATACCCATGCCAAGATCCCAGGTAATTAAGTAGGAATCATTTTGACCCCTTGAGTTCTAGGGAAAGAAGTGAAACAATCCGTTTCTTGCCTTTAGGTTTGGGAGTCAGAGAGGAGATGCTGCATTTAGTAACTGGGAGTGTATACCAGCCACTTCTTTCCCTCTCCCTTTCTGTTGTTCATTCCTTTGCCCATTCAGCAAGCATCCTTTATCCACCTTTGTCAAGGTGGCAGGCATTGAGCTGGGCCTCGGGAGACCACCCTCCAGGAGGAGAACCAGACATGTCAATAACTAACAGTTGGAGAGGTTCGTGTCAGAATCAAGTTGTATTGGAGACCATGGAGAACAGAGAAGCCTTATTTTCCTGTGCTCTCTTTTTCAGCTGATTGCCAACTTCTGCTGCCAGCTGCTTGGCCACCGAGCCCTTTTCAGTCTCCATTTTGTCCCTTTTTCTATTGATCTTTTTTAAAGCCTTACTATAAAACTTAGTTTGAATTCCACTACTGCAACCAGTTAAAAGTATGATTTTAAGCTTTTCTCCAAAATGCTCTGATTTAGATCCAACATTAGAAAATAACCTTCAGCTTGCCAGAATGTAAGGAACATAAAACGATGGTTTTAAAAATCAACTATCTAGACACATTCAACATCCAAGTAAACTAGTATTCCCTCAGAGACAGAGAGTATGTGTAACACCTGCCCTGTGCTAACTGGAGATGGAGTGTAAGCAAGAGCAATTGACTTGATCATGGTTCATTCATTGGAATGATTGTAGTTATATTCTTCTGGAATTTTGTCCTTCAGAATAGTCATTTGAGGGACTTGATTGAAATTGCCCTCAGAATCTAGAGAATATTCTTTTTTAAAACATTTCCCTCTAAAATGAAGATAGCTTAATTATTCGTGATTATAAAAATGATACTCACTGTAAACAATTCATACAGCAATAAAGTAAAAATAATCTGAAATACTCTCACACCCAGAGAGTAAGAGAGAGAATTACTGTGTGAACACACACACATAATTTTAATATAAAGCTCTACATGCTCTTTTGTTTCTTCAACGGTAAGTTATGGACATATCTGACAGAAACTTAAGAAACTTTCAGAAAGTGTTTCAGGTAGGGTCATTGCTTGATGCACTTGGCAACTGGATGTCCAAATAATAGATGCCATCAGCTGATTCACATCCTACTTTCATCTTGGAGATTAGTATATGGAATGGAATTCATGGAGATTGCAACTCTTGAGTATCAAAGGAAAAGAAAACATGAATCTTAGCATCTTACCACAACTCAGTTTGGTGTTCCTTCAGAGGAAATTAATTAATCACCCTGTCTGGGGACCCTGGGGTTGACACAAGGTGATGTTATATGTGTAAATTAGCTCCAGGGAAGCTCCAGAGTGAGTTTTGGCTGTGAAGATTCTTTTACTCAGTTGCTATATGCATGCATTGTTTTTGGTTTTTTTTTTGGGAATAGATAGTATATTGATCCTAATGAGCAAGGATGTCTTCAAAGGAAGGCACTAACTGAGTGAATATTGATACTGGGTTGGAAAAGGACAGTCAAGGTAAATGACCGAACTTTGTCAGTTGATAATCTAGCTGAAGAATGTGATTTTCTATTAATGGATTTCAACTAACCACAATGCAAGAGAACTTTTCAAAAGCAATTTATGGTATTTCGAGGAAGGAAACACTGTACCTGCAACTTTAGTGTTGTCGTCTCCTACTGGTTTCAGATAAATTCACACCTACCTTCCTGTCTTGGGAGCAAGGATGTAATAGAGATTCCCTATGCTAACTAAAATTATTTCACGTCTGTGAGATCATCATCTTACTTAAGAAAAAATGTAACTGAGTACTTTTTTGCATTCTAAAAGATTCTGATAAAGGCTATTCACAGATGAATATATTATTCACTTGATTATAATTACTTAGATAAGAAATTTTTACTGTTCATATTTGCTTTCAAAATGGCCTATCCTGTTTTTATCTGTGCAAAGATCAGTTGTATGGCTTCCTAACATATCAGAATCTATTACATAAATAAACTAATGCAAATTTCTGAACAGTATATGGTTTGATTTTGTAAGCATTGTATTATTTCAATATGAATAAAGATGGGAAAGGATATGATGACCAGAGAGTTAAACTGTGTCTAATTGTTGCTATCTTAAAACATAAGAAGGAAATGAAATGGTAACAATTGGGTAATTAGAAGTTATTCAAGTGTGCATTCTTTTCCAAAAGAAAACAAGTGACTAAGGCAAAACGAGTTTGATTGCATGTGATATCTTTTACTCTTGTATATGCTTTTGAACAATCCATTTCATAAAGCTTCAGTAGAAAAAAATAAAAGCTGTTTCTATCTTCATTGGCTTTTGCTAGTCAATACTTAAAAGACACGTTTTCATCTTTTTAATTCTTGAATACATTTCACCTGCAGTGAATGTGCAGAAACAGCATTGACTCCATGGATTGTAAAATCCTGTCATTGGAATTCCAGATCATTTGGTTACCTAAGTCAAAGCATGGTGGATTCCTTTCTCAGGACTAAAGTAAATAAGCAAAACATCTGGATTTTCACAACACAAATTAGAGAGTGGATATTTGTCCAAGGGGATTCAGAATAGAATTTAACCAGCAAATTCAAATATGATTTGTCTTACAAGGTTTAGTTCACAGAGAAATTTTAATAAGTACCTCATAAAGCAAATTGTGCTTTAATGGTTCTTAATAGTCCACGGTATATGTATGGAATATATTTACAAATCTTTTGTCTATTTACAATAAAGAGAATATAGTAGGTTGGTAATAAAATGAATCCTATTTTCCAAGTGATTTAAGTATTAGTTATAATTCCCAATGACATTTTTTTCCAGAATGAAAATAGCTTTGTTCTTTTTCTTTTTTTTAATAGACAGGGCTCATCAGAGGATATTTAGATGATATGGAAAAGAATACTTAGAAAAAATAAAAATCACCTCTAATCCCATCACTAACTTCTGCCGATTCTCATTCACATTTTGTATATGCTTCCAAAGTTTTTCTTTGTATATAAATATGTATGTTTTGTTTTCATTTTAATTAAAATGGAACCATGCCATGTCTATGGTTTCATAAACTTTTTAAATCTACTTAATATATTGTGACTATAAAAATAAATGAGGAAAATTTAATCGTGTCTGATGGCTGCATAATATTCCATGTGTCTCCTGTCTTCCCAGAGCGAGACATCAGACTTTATCCCTCCTTAATGGGTACTAGAAGTTGTAGCCGACAGGCGTTATTTGTTTTTTTTATCAGTTACCCTTGGTGACATTCTTACTCCTCATTTTCAAGTTCTCTTAGCTTTTCACTGAACAGTAGGAATATTCTCCTTACGGGAAGATTCAGAAAATGTCTAGCTTTAAAAATTTTGTTCCCTTTCTCTCATTGTCCCTTTGACTAAATATTTGGTGGGAAACCTAAATTACAATTTTTACGGTTTGTTCACCTCTAAAATTTCCAGTCAGAAAATTTCTTACTATAAAGCTTAAGACTATTTAAAACATTAATATAGAAAAGAGGTCTTAAAAATGGATTTACTGGGTAACCATGTGACTGTAATTAATTTAGGTATGTTTTTTACCTTGTTGCTTTGAAATTTAATTCTAAATAAAACTGCATTTTATATCCAGTTGGTTGTCACAGTTGGTGCCTTCAACCTGATCCTATCCAGAAAATATCGTCCCATCAGCTATTTCAATTAGACTAAGAAATTAAATTGTTGAATATGTTTTGCGTGTCACATTTTTACTCTTTTAAAGACCAAAATAGATTACAGGTTTCTATAGTTTGATATCTTCATATCTCTTCACCTACAATATGAAGAAGCAATTCATAATAGGAGTGTTATAAAGAAATTGCATAGTAAATCTTGGTGCTATATGGCATTTGTGGTTTTTAATAGTCAATTATTCTTTAACGCAGCACTCAAATGTAATTGTTTAAACCACCATAGAAGAGTGAGAGGCATCTTCCACTTGTCTGGCATGCATAAAGCAGACTACTGTTGAGTAGGACAGATATTTTTGCTTCTTTGATCATTAGAGTTTGATTAAATCCAGTGTTCAAAGAGTTTTAAAATTTATTTATCTAAAGGCTGCAGACTAAAGCCATTATAACAAAAAGGCTTAAATATTGTGCTCCCAACTTACGTAACTCAACCATGGGATTTTGGATTGACTATTTCATGCTTTTGTCATTTAACACAGACCTTTTTATTATTATTATTTATTTATTTAATTAGCGTTAAATGAGAACTCATGAATACTTCATGAAGTCCAATTCATCACACTTTAATTCAGTATTCAGTGAATCTGAATAGCATTTCTCAACTAATGGAGTTTTTTAAATCATGAAACAAGAAAAATAGCATTTCAGGTTTGTGAATTCAGAGCTTAAAATGCCTTCCTATTTCATTTATAGGGGAGAGTTCTACATGTGGACAGTTGAGAGATGGCCAGACTGTGGTTTGGAAACTGTTTTATTGACCACTAAAACAAAGATTTTATGTACAGGGAGGGAGAGTGTGTGTGTTTCTGTGTGTGTGTGCATGCACTTAATTAAAGCTAGTAACTAGGGTGATATATTCCCAGTTTGGATTTAAAAAAACTCTTGATAAAGGGTCTGGATTTATAAGATTATGGCAAAAAAAACTGTACTGTTCTCTGAGATAGCCATGGTTGGCTGTTAGTTTAATTTAATTAAAACTTAGAACTCAGTTCCTCAGCCTCGCTTGTCAAATTTCAGTTGCTCAGATGGCTGCTTGTGGCTTGTGGCTACTGTACTGGCTAGTGCAGGTACAGAACATTTCCATTGTTGCAACACTTTCTTACTTGATAGAAAAATTACAGTATGTCATGCTGTGATAAACCTTTTTGTAGGTCTCTATATAGCAGAACACTGTTGCGGTTCTCTGTGTGGGGATTATATTATTTTTGCAACCGTCCCTATAGGTTCGAAGTTATTTCAAAATAAAAAGTTAAAACAAAACACTGTGGAACTATTACAGCAGAACCTTCAGGGCAACTTATTTTGACACTTTCTGTCTTCTTACTGAATGTGATTTCCATTATGCAATCTATCACCTCCCTTGATTTAAGTGCAGCTTTGCATATGTATGAATTTGTAGTATCTCATTACCATCGGGCTGATCGTATCAGTTTCCTAAGATAACTACCGTGTCATGATTTCCAGCTAAATTCTTATCAGACGGGATGTTTCTTCCAAGAGCAATTTGAATGCCTGAAACATTAATTCAGAAATATTATACAGGATTCATGCTTTTTATTATTTTCATTTTTAAAATTTGGAATCTTTTTTCCCCAGGTTTCTAGTTGATTTTCTAGTTAAACATTTATTTTGATCAAAAAGAAAATATAACTTTATCCATAGTAATCCTGAATCCACAGCACTAAAAGGATTTTAATGCATCTCCCAAAAGAAGCCTACACAAAAATATATACTGATCTAACTTGGCAAGAAAATGGGTAAAAAATCCTCAATACAACACCTCTCTTACACCATTTAATAATGCAGCTGGTAGGTAACACACTTGAGTAAATGAATCCAGAAGACAGGTTAGATAAATTTACAGCTCTGCCTTTTGAAGATTTTTTTATTCCTTTAGTGCTGTAATTTTTAGTATAATGCTAATTACTAAAAATGTTTTTCTTTCTGACCCAAACTGCACATCAGTGCCTTTACCTCAAATCAGAGATCTTAAGTAGTTTTAGTAGTGGTGCGCTATTTAGATGTAGAGAAGCTGGACTGGACTGACTTCACCAACAGTGGTTGCAGACACCCCTTGAGCGGAACTTATGTTGGGCCACCTCAAGGGGCCCCTGGGCGGCGCATGGTGGCCCCAGGCGGCTCTGCACCGTGTCATGAGTGAGGTCCACAGAAATGTGCTTTTCACACGAATAGAGTTATTTCAAATGACATATAGACGCCCTGGATTTCTGCGTTTTTTTGAGAGCCACATTGTGATTTACATAGTACTCCGTTTGTTATTTTACTAAGAAGGTCAGAAAAATAACCATGTGTGTGTGACCAACTGTATGCAATTAAGTGTTCTGTGTCTACGATAGCTGGTGGTCTGTGCTTGAGGTAATTAATATTTCTAATAGTTTCAATAGATTCTGTTGGGAAAGTTTGGAAAGAAAGGAACCAAGTTTAGACCAAAAAAGAAAAATAGAATCTGGAGAAATGTGTGACCTTATTTTAACCAGTGCTCTGTTGACTTCTGCAAGCCATTCATTGGCTCTGTTAGCGTATGCGTCAGCAGTGTTACTGTGATGGATCACGGACCCCACTCATCTGCGGGCTGCTAATCTAGCTACTTCACCATCTGGAATATAGATGGTGAATTAAAAAGGAAGGCAAAAAGAAAAAAGAAAAACTGCCTCATGGTAGCTAAAGTGGGCTGGAATCCATGTACTAAATAAAGCACAGGCTTTACTCCTGGTGGAATCACTTGGGCCTCTGTGAGATTACCGGGTGGCGTAGGGGGAAGAGAGGGGGCTTTGTGGAGACACATCTCAGAAGCAAATCTGGGTGCCAAAATAAAAGGAACATGAACTGGAAATGGCCTGTTGATGGAAGGGAGCCCGTCTCTCCCTGGTGCACTGCCAACGACATTCAACACTGCCTCGCATCACACAGTGCCCCCCTGGACAGCTGTGCTGGGGGCCTGAACTCCGGAGGAGCGAAAGAAGGATGGGCTGTGAGGTGTAGGGTGTGGGGTAGAGCTGGCATTAGACCTAGAGCAACCTTCTGACTACTACTACAAACCACTAGATCCTCGTATTAACCTTAATAAGTTTAAAAAAAAAAAGTGGGAGGTGTTAAGTGCTGGACTCTAAAGCAAACAGGACTGGGTTCAAGTCCCAAGATCACTTTCTGACTTCATGACCTTGGGCAAGTGCTGAAGGTCTTCACAACTCCACCTTCTTGCTGAGATGAGGCGAGCTGCCACCCTGCTCAGAGGAGAAGCTGTGCCGCCATGCTTCTTCAGCCCATCCACTGTGCCCAAAGCAGACAGAGGTGCCAACACCAAGTGGTTACTAAAAATAAAGTTGTAACATAATTTTAAAAGAAAAATGAAAGCAAACCTTGTTAATCCAACACCAAACACCTCAAAGCCCCCGAGCACCCAGTTTTAGGCCTGTCTGATGGGTGACATTCATAAAGACCATGCTGAATTATCAAGGAAGCGATTCAGGTACATTCATTCCATATACTCCAATACAGGAAAACATCAAATGTATTTTAAATATTTCTTTGGATTTGTTAAACTGATGAAAATGTTCTATTACTGGATGAATGCATTGTCTGCAAAATTTACAATATGGAAATTTTATGCCCATTCATAAAGGATACTCTAATGTTGAAGGATAAAAACTTGCTAATGGCTACCTTTCTCTAATAGAATGTGGATAAACATTTATTCATAGGAACCCATGGAGAGAGCTTCCAGTGGTGCTGCTACTATTCAAGATTTCCTTATAATGGAGGAATAAAGTGGGTTTCGAGGCCTCAGTACAATTATGCACATTTTTGTTTTGTTTGAGACAAAACTAAACAACAGGATATCTGGAAAGGCAGCAGCCTTTCATAAGCTCCGCTGAATGCTTTTCTCAGCAGGTCACCATATCCAATTACAGTTTAACTGATAATGACTGGGCTGTTTTCATCTTGCCCCCAACAGCTCCTGCTTTTATTCCCCTTGCTCCTGCATCATTCTCCTGCATGAAGGCAAATTCTGCAGCAGGCCTTGCATCTTAAAATTGGCTTTTCACAGAGCCACAGGTTAGCCAAAAAACATTATCAAATCCTTCTGGAAATCACAGCACACTTTTTAGAATGGAGAAATAGAGACATTATATATCACTTTGGGATGCTGCCTTAGTGAAGAAAAAAAATGTGGCGTGGAAGGTAAGACATTTTAGCTTTGAACACCACCAACCCCCGCCCCCTCAAAAAAGTATTTATATATTGATAGTAGTTTTCTCCAGCCTGGTTAAAAGTAAATTCTGTCATGTGTGTAACTCTGTGCCTGGCCCCATGATTTGATGTCCAGGCCAGGGGAGCTGCTTCCTAAGCACTGCCAAACGGCCTCTGCTCACTGATCATGTTCTAGCAACTGGTCAGAGCCCCTGTGCAGCGGAGTTAGACTCTCAGCAGTCAACTCTCCTGTCCAACTGGTGGACAGAGCCACCTGCTCAGATTTCGCACAGAAAACACCAGCTTTGGCTGGACCTCAACTTGCCAATTTCAGCTGTTGTAGGGAAAGATGCCTGCTGAATGTCTTCTTTCTTTATTGTTTAAATGACATTTGCACAGTTGATGTATGGGTACAAAGTAGAGAAATTGATCTCCTTTTTCTGTCTTTTCAATTAAGTTCTCCCAAAAGCCGCCAGGGGGCAGAAAGAAGCCTCCTTGCCTTCTTTTTTTTAAACTTCTAAGAATAGCCATAACGCTAAAAACCTTCTTTTGATCCTTTGGGGCAGGATTTTTTAATATACATTTTATCTCCCATGCCTTTGACATTTTTCAGATTTGTGTTGGTTTGGAATTCCTTCTTTACTTTATAACTAAGGCAGTGAGTGGTGAGGGGGAACCTCATACAAACAACGTTTTATATTGATGCATAATTTGGTGACACCATCCCCACACCTGACCCATGTCTCCTGAACTGTTCTCGGTCTTTCCAGCCTCATTGGGCTAGTGCATCCCAGAGTTACCTTTTATCTGGATTATTGCAAGAGTCTCCCCACCAATCTCCATGCTACCTCCACCCCCCTAGCCCCAGCCATGCCACACGGCTGTCAGGTTCATCTACAGATCGTGCGTCCATCTGGTCAACCCTCCCTGGTGGGACACGTCACATGGCTCCTTGATACCTACAGGATGTGTCAAAAGCTCCACGCCTGGCATGTGCCAAGTTACCCTTCAACCCACTTCCCATGTCTCCCTTCCCCATACTCTGTCTCAAGCTCTCTCTTTGCTAACCCTTGATCTTCACTGACTCTGTTCTCCACCACCCCTTCAGCCCCATGGGTTCAAATCTTCAGGCTCCTATCTGGTGCCAGCTCCTAATTATCATCTGGCCTAAAACATCACAATTCTTTTCTTCATGTGGTGATTCTTTTTTAAGGCCCTAGAAAACAAACAGTACAGCTGGGGCTGTAGGACTGATGCATGTCGGACTCAGTAAAGGAAGTGGAAGACTGGACTCATCTGCACACCCTCCCTTGAGGAAGTTGGCATCATGGTGTGGATGCCAAGAATGCAGCATCTGGTAGCCCAGGTTTGCTGTGCCCCTCACAGGGGGTTGCACAGCAGTCAGTGGAAGTACTCATGATGCCTTCCTGAGAAGCCAGTCCAGACTGGGCTGTATTGAAATTTGCCAGCTCTTAACATATTAAGAACCAAGGAGGGCGGGCCACGGTGGCTCAGCAGGCAAGAATGCTTGTCTGCCATGCCAGAGGACCCGGGTTCGATTCCCGGTGCCTGCCCATGTTAAAAAAAAAAAAAAGAACCAAGGAAACATCTATGAAAGGGGCTCTAAATTTAAGATTTGCCTCATGAGCCTAGAAAAGTACCCACTTTGTTTGCCTTTTAATGTGCAGTGACTGAGGATTATCTCCAAGGACCACAGCCTTTGTTCTGCTTTCTTGTGCAATCCTGGAAGGAGCAAGCCAGTGTCTGGGGGGCTGTGTGGGGACGGGCAAGATGGACGTGCCTTTCCTTATGTCACCAGAGGTAAAGATTACACTTGCATAGGTCTCTGCGCCTGGGCAGGTGCCTTCACAGTCCCCGTGCCGCCCAGCAGACAGGGAGAGAAAAGAACAATTAAAGAGCCCCATGAACAATGGGAATTGTGCCTTTGAGCAATGTGGCGCCACTTGGGAAGGAACTGTCTGGAGACATGTGGCTGTTGGTTGAATGGTGGTTTTGCGTAATGAATTCCTGACCTAATGAGCGTGTGGATCCCAGTACTTGTGGGCAGGCCTGTTTTGGGTTTAGCACACACACCCAAAAAATTAAAATATAATGTTCCAATATGAATAGAAAATTCTTAAAGGGGATCAGGGTAATCCCTATTTAATTTGACCTTTTCCTCTTAAATTCTTTTCACATATGGCAAGACATTGTCCAGTGGTTGCAAAGGCATTTTCATGTGTGCCAAACACACTCTGCACCCTGGGAGTAGTCCACGTGCGCCTAAGATCCTGAAGAACAGGAAGAAACCTCGCAAGTAAACCTCTGCAGTTGCAGCAGAGGGCTCTTGACACCATCTACGCAGCACTGGTAATAGGGTTTCACCTTCCCTTCAGGATTCCACTTATCTATGGATTCCTGGTTGGCATTCTGGAGGGAGTGCTGTGAAGTGAGGCCAAAACTCAATTATAGCAATTTCCCTATGATTTTGTTTTACTCTTAGTTTGGTCTTGAATTCTATCAGCTCTTCCTAAATTTTATGAAACCACTGCTTCTCCTTGAAGCTAATAAGACATTCAAGAGCCTGCCCAACTATACCAGATGTGTTGTCCATCTCATTTGGATTATGATGTGTTTATAGAGACGAATGTACAATGACATTTACAGAGAATCACCACATCACCGTATAATGGGCAAAAAATACACATTATAACTGCCTAGGAGGGATGATTCCCAGGTTCGCTGGAGGTAGACAGCTCTTTGGGTAGCAGACCCACCCCTCTCCTAGAAGCCTGCAGCTGCCACCCTGCAAAAGGACAAAATGTTCCCAGACCAAGGATCAGTGAATTTCAGACTTGGGAATGAGAGGGCGGTCGGGGGGGCGGGGGTGGGGAATGAGGAGTCCTTTATCCTGGATGAGATGCAGAAAATCCGGAAGCAGACGCCATCTCTCTCACTGGCTTTGGATTCCCACCTGTGTCCTGAGTGCTTAAGCACAGTCCCTCCAGCCCTCTCTCCTGAGGTCAGCAGCCACCATTCAGCTCATGGTTTGTTCTGGTATGAAGATGCCACAAGACTTGTATTTTGATAAGAATAAGAAGAATATGTTTTTGATACAAGTAAGATGAGTGATCTGGAAAGATTTATAAGGACGGATTGAAAGAAGGTGTGGAGCATTAAAGGAACTAAGTACGAAGAGAAGGCTAAGAAAATTTACTTGGTAATAAAAAGGAGAGAGAGACAGAAAGGCCAGCCACCTTGGGCCAATGGGGAGGGTAGGGAGAGGAAGATCTAGTTCTCACCGTGGCTCTGGAACCAAAGTTCCCTGGGGCCTTGGACGAGTGTCCTCCCGTCTGCAGACCCTGCCAGGAGCAGCGCATGATACCTACCCACTGTACTGGTCTCCTAGCTGCCCCCCACACCCACCAGAATGTCTTCTCCCTGCTCAGGCTTTGGCCACTTTCTCTTCCGAGAGGCATCTGTCCACCTTATCTATTTACATAAATTAACCACCCATTCATTCTCTTTCAGTAAAACAATTGAAATCTTGTTGGAATTCTGGCATAGCCCTGTTCCCTAAAAACCGTTTTTACTCTTGATTTAATTGTCCGTCTGTCTTCCCCCACAGAATGTTCCCTCTGTGAGAAGAGAGGGGCCTCCTCTGGCTTGTTCACTGCTCTCCCACCAGAGCCAAAACAATTCCAAGCCTGGAGTAGCTGCTTAGTAAATATTTTTCGAATAATTGAGTAAAATTTTCCAGAGGAAAAAAAGAAGATAGAAATGAGAAAGACTTGGAAAAATTCAAAATTATGCATGTATTTGTATTAATAAAGGTGTTCACAGCTAAAGCTGTTCTATATTTTTTATGTGTGTCTTTACATATGTCCATTTTAGGTCATTTTCTCTTCCTTTAGAAATGTGGCAACATGATAATCTGGGTGATCAGTGCATGTCTCAAATGGTGAAGAAAAAGCAAATATACCTTTTTTCC
>PVIY010055267.1:0-13814 GCA_004026745.1 Myrmecophaga tridactyla | reverse complement strand
GATTCTCAGGGATGAGCCTGGCCCTGGCACTGTGGGATTGATAATGGCTTGTGGACCAAAATGGGGAAAAGAAAGGTGTGATGGTCAACTTCATGTGTCAACTTGGCCAGGTGGTGGTGCCCTGTTGTCTGGTTGAGCAAGTGCTGGTCTGTCTGTTGCTATAAGGACATTTCATGGACTTAAATCATGACCACATTGGCTGCATCCACAGTGGATTGCATTTGCAATCAGCTAAGGAGAATGTCTTCTGCTATGAGTGACACTTAAACTAATCACCAGAAGGCTTTTAAGGAAGATTCAAGAGATAATAACTCTGCTTCATCCAGACAGCCTGTCCTGAGAGTTCATTGAGGTCTTTCATTGGAGCTGCCAGCTCATGGCCTGCTCTGCAGATCTTGGACTCTTACATCCCCACGGTTGTATGAGACACTTTTATAAATTTCATATTTACAGATATCTCCTGCTGATTCTGTTTCTCTAGAGAACCCTAGCTAATACAAAAGGTAACAAATCAAGATCAATGGCTAAGCAAGTTTAAATAGAGTCAAGAAGCTATTATGGAGGTTACTCTTATGCAAGCTTCAGCTGGATATTGCTAGCTGCCACAGTTTGCCAATCTCCAATCAAAATCCTGCCTGTTTACCCTAAGAAACACCTAGGGCTCTAGCTAGACTCTATAAAAGTTTCGTGCACTACCGGCTGTCAGCTATTTCCTAGGATGCAGTTTACAAGCATAACAGTGGATGCTGGGTCCATCTTCCACACACCCCTTTTGTTCCAACTATGCTCCAGGTGCAGCTCTTCTTACTGTGAACATGATGCTTTGGGGAAACATAGAAACAAGAATAATGACAGTACTAATAAATCATTTACTATTACCAAAAAAAAAAAAAGTTTCATGCACTAAGTTTACTTTCCTGAAACCCACTACCTCCAGAGGGTTCCTAGGCTAGATAAGCCCTGCAACCCAGAGTGGCCAGCCTCTCCAAGAATATCAAATAATTCCATCTCCCTATCCCATATTATAGACATCCCTTTTCTTTACTTTTTTTTTAAGGTACTTGATATTTACGAGGATAATTGGTTGCACAACAACAAAACAAAAATAAACAAGCCAGAAAAATAAAATCAAGTAGCAAACCTGGGTCAACCTATCTTAATATAAGTTTTATCACATAATTTCAACACCCCTTTTCAACATGAAAAAGTTAGAAAAGGCATAGCTCAAAGATCCTTATAGACTGGAAGAAGGATCAAAGAAGAGCTAGGCATTATAATAGAGAAGATAGGATTTAACAAATGAGTATGACTTCTGAACCACTATACTGATATCTCTTTTGGTCTCCAATGTTTTGGAGCAGCTAGAAGGAGAAACCTGAAACTGTGGAATGATAATCCATACTAAATTATGAAGTATGTTCTGTAGCTGCTTGTTGGAGTGTTCTTTGAAAATTATTGCTTTTTCTTTTTTTGTATATATGCTATATTTCACAATAAAAAATGTTAAAAAAAAAAAAGGGCATCAAATATATGAACTACTCAAGGATCAATCTGAAAAAAAAAGTGAAAAACTGATACACCAAAAACTATAATACATTACTGAGAGAAATTAAGGAAGAACTAATGGATAGGTAAACCATCGTTCATGGATGTAAGGACTCAATATTGTGAAGATGGCAATTCTCCCCAAATTACTCTATAAATTCAATGCAGTCTCAATCAAAATTCCAACAGCTCCTTTTTTTTTTTTTTGGTAAAATTCAACAAACTGATTCTAATATTCATAGGGAAATGCAAAGGGTCTAGAATGCAAAGGATCTAGAAATGACTTTGATACAGGAAAAAAAATTGGAGAACTAAGGCTACCTGATTTCAAGGTTTTTTTTACAAAGTTACAACACACAAAATAGTGTGGCACTAATTTAAGACAGAAAAGTAAGACAGATCAATTAAACAAGATAGAGTCCAGAATTGGATTTATGCACATATACAACTGATTCAAAAAAATTTTGAAATACTTTCAAACTTACCAGTTACAAGAATAATACAAACCCCATACAGAGAAGTACACATACTTATCCCCACCCAGATACCCAGATCCACGAATTTTAAGGCTTTAGCACAATTAGCGTATTACTCTATCAATTCACCTGTTTATCTATTTATCAATCCATTTTCTGAATACTTGAGTGTAAGCTGCATAAATCATGCTCTGTGAACACCTAATTCTGCCATGTACATTTCCTAGAAACAAGGGTATTCACTTATATAACCACCTTAAGTGCAGTTATCAAGTTCAAGAAATTTAGCATTGGCATGAAGCTTACAGTCTACATTCTAATTTCTTCATATTTCCCAATGTGTCCTTTAGAACCTTCACTCCTCCCTTATAAGATCCCAACCAAATCATATTTTTTATTCCTTTTACTGTTCTTTTACTATTCTTTAGCTCTGTTTGGTTCCTTTTCACAATTTCCATCGTTCTATTGATAGTCTCTTTGTGTTCATCCATCATTTTCTTGACTTCCCTTAGTTCTTTTCCCATGTTTCTCTTTAGCTCTTTGAGCATATTTAGAACCCATTTTTAAAAGTCTTTGTCTGGTTTATCCCAGGTCTGGTCCTCCTCATTGATAGTTTCTCATGTTTTAATCTTCTTTGTCTGGGCTACTGTTTCCTGTTTCTTTGTATGCTGTATAATCTTTTGCTGAAACTTTGACAGTTTGATATTTTCATATGTTATCACTAGAATTAGGACTCTGAGGTGTCTGTTCCTACAGCTTGTATCTAAATGGTGTTATGGCAGAGCTTTCCTTGAATGCCAGGAGCTACCAAAAAACACAGTATTTTTTCTGGTCTTTGTAGATTGACCCCCGAGTTTAGCATCTCCAAATGTCTATGTCTTGACATTTTATCTCTCTGCTCTCTGTGTTGCCTCTCTTAAGGACTCCCGTAAACTAATTAAGACCCACCTTGAATGGGCAGGGCCAGATCTGCATGGAAATAATCCAATCACAATGTCCTGCCCGCAGTGAGTCTGCACCCACAAGATTGGATTAAAATAGCATGGCTTTTCTGGGATGTATAACAGTTTCAAGCCAGCACAATTAGTAAGGAGCAATCTGAGGAGGAAATCTAAGAAAAAATTCCATTTACAATAGCAATCAAAAGAATCAAATCTGGGAATAAATTTAACCAAGGTTGTAAAGGACCTATATACAGAAAGCTACAAAATAATTGTTGAAAGAAATAAAGGAAAACCTAAAAAGATAGAAGAACATACCATGTTCATGGATAGGAAGACTAAATAGAGATGTCAATTCTACTAAAAATTATTTACAGATTCAACACAATATCAATCAAAATCCAAACAGCTTACTTTTCAGAAATAAAAAACCAAAAGAATAGATAGAGGAAAGAATGGGAAAATATTGAGCAATGTCTCAGGGAATTGAATGACAACATGAACTGCTTAAATGTACATGTCTTAGGTGTCCCAGAAGGAGAAGAGATGGCTCAGCAGCAGAATTCTTGCCTACCATGCTGGAGACCAGGGTTTGATTCCCAGTGCCTGCCCATGCCAAAAAAAAAAAAAAAAGATGCTCAACATCACTAGCTATTAGGGAAATGCAAATCAAAACCACAGTGAGATAGGTTTAATACCTACTAGAATGGCCATTATTTAAAAACCTGAAAACTGCAAGTGTTAGAGAGGCTGTGGAGAAATAGGTACATTTATTCATTGTTGGTGGAAAGTAGAATGGTGCAACTTCTCTGGAAGGCAGTTGGTTGGCTCCTCGGGAAGCTAAGTATAGAATTGCCATATGATCCAGAAATCCCATTACTAAGTGTGCTGATTTGAAAGGATGTATGCCCCCTAGAAAAGCCATGTTCTAATCAAAATCCCATTTCATAAAGGTAGAATAATCCTTATTCAATACTGTATGTTTGAAACTTAATCAGATCATCTCCCTGGATGATGTGATTTAGTTGAGAGAGGTTGTTAAACTGGATTAGGTGACGACATGTATCCACCCATTTGGGTGGGTCTTGACTGGTTTATTGGAGTCCTACAAATAACAAAACGTTTTGGAGAATGGGAGATTCAGAGAGAGCAGAGAATGCTGCAGCACCACGAGGCAGAGAGTCCATGAGCCAGCGACCTTTGGAGATGAAGAAGGAAAATGCCTCCCGGGGAGCTTCACGAAATCAGAAGCCAGGAGAGAAGAAGCTAGCACATAACACCGTGTTCACCATGTGTCCTTCCAGATGAGAGAGGAACCCTGACTGTATTTACCATGTGCCTTTCCAGATGAGAGAGAAACTCTAACTGTGCTCACCATGTGCCCTTCCACTTAAGAGAGAAACCCTGAACTTCATCGAACCAAGTTATCTTTCCCTGGATGCCTTAGATTGGACATTTCTATTGATTTGTTTTGGTTGGGACATTCTCTCAGCCTTAGAACTGTAAACTAGCAACTTATTAAATTCCCCCTTTTAAAAGCCATTCTGTTTCTGGTATGTTGCATTCCAGCAGCTAGCAAACTAGAACACTAGGTATTTACTTGGAAGAACTGAAAGCAAGGACATAAACAGACAATTACACACTGATGTTTATAGTAGCTTTATTCATGATTGCCAATAAATGGAAACAGCCCAAATGCCCATCAACTGATGAATGGATAAAAAACTATGGTATATACACACAATGGAATATTATGCATCTGCAAGAAGGAATGTAGTTATGATGCATGCAATACATGGATGAATCTTGAAGGCATTATGTTGAGTGAAATAAGCCAGAAACAAAATGACAAATACTGTATAATGAGCAAATTTTGAAAATTAAATTCAATAGCATAGGTTATTAAGAGATGGAAAGAGGGTAGAGATTTGGCAATTTATGCTTAAGAAGTACAGAATGTTTAATAAAGTCGATTGTAAATGTTTGGAAATGGATAGCCCAACACTGTGAGATAGTAGCACAATACAGTAAATGTAATTAAGTAAGCTGAGTATATGTTTGAAAGAGGAAAATTACAGTCATGTATCCTCTAGAAGGTCAACTAGAGAATAAAAACTGGAACTGTATAACTTAGAGAAACCTAGAGTGGACGATGATGGTGATTAATTGTACAAATGTAAGAAAGTTCTTACATGAACTAGAACAAATGTATGTCCTTATTACAAAGTGTTAATAATAGGGTTGTAGAGGGAAAAAACATAACGAGTGCAAACTAAAATCTATAGTTAATGGTAACACTTAATATTCTTTCATTGATTGTAACAAAGGCTGTTTGCCAAAGCTAAATGTCAAAAATAGGGGAATATAAGAGGTATGGGATTTTTTTGTTTTTAGGGAGAAATGAGAATGGTCTCATCTTGACTGTGGTGATAAATGCATACCTATGTGATTATACCAAAAGTCATTGATTGTAGATTTAGGATGGATTGTATTGTGTGTGAATAAAATTGTGTTTAAAAAGAAGAGATATAAAGCATACATTTTTAAAAAGGACATTATTTGGACATATGAAAAATTGGCATATACACTGTAAAACTTTATATCGATGTTAACTTTTGAACTTGATAACTGCACTTAAGTTGGTTACATAAGTGAATATCCTTGTTGTTAGGAAATGTACGTGACAGAATTAAGTGTTCAAGGAGTATGATGTACAAAATCTACACCCAAATATTCAGAAAATGGATTAGTAGGACAGACAGACAGATGGATGAAGACAGCCATATGAAAAATGTGGCAAAATGTTAAAATTGGTGGATCTGTGGGAGAGTGGGTAGAGGTATGTTGTAGTTCTCTGTAAGGAGCTTGTATGTTTGAAAGTATTTCAAAATTAAAAATATAAAAAAACAAAAACAAAAAAGAACAACTACAAAAAACTGACCACACCAAGTGCTGGCAAGGATGAGAAGGTACTGTAAAAGTCTCATACGCTGCTGGTAGGAATTTTTATGGTATAACCTTTTTTGGAAAACTGTCTGGCAATATCTTAAAAACTTAAAATATTTATCTATGATATAATCCAGACATTTCACTCCATAGGTATTTACCTAGGAGAAATGAAAGTATACATTCTTACAAAGATTTGTATACAAATGTTCATACTACCTTTATGTATAGCAGCCAGGAGTTAAGAACAAACCAAGTACCCATCAATGGGTGAACAGAAACTGTGGTATATCCATACAATATGATACTACCCAGCAAGAAAAATTAATCAACCACTGACACAAGCTATAGCATGGATAAATCTCAAAATAATTATGCTGAGTGAAAAAAGCTAGAAAAAAAGAGAACACATGGCATGATTCCATTTACTTAACTGTCAAAAATTAAGTCTATAGTGATGGGGTAGATTAGTGATTATCTGTGAATGAGGTTGATGGGAGGGTGGGAAGGGACAGTCCCTAGGTGGTATGGATTACAAAGTGACACTAGAAAATTTGGGGGGTGATAAGTATATACGTATGTCAAATTTATCAAATTATACACTTTAAATATGTGCAGATCATTACATGTCAATTATAACTCAATAAAGTTATAAAAAAAGACAAAATAAAAGGAAACTAATTTTAGTCACTAGTATTCACTAGTAATCCAGCACTACAAGATATGCTAAAGATGTTCTTAAAATGAAAGGAACAATCCAGAGAAACTGGGATCTTTGGGAAGAAATGAATATTTTATATTTACCTGTATGTAATACAGGTAAATGTAAAATTCTAATTTTACCTTAATTTATTTACAAAACATATACTGTTTAAAACAAAAATTTTAATATTGTCTTGTGGGGGCTATAAAATATGTAGCTGTAATGCATTAGCAACTAAAATATAAAGAACAGTTGAGTAGGGGTGGAGTTAGTGGAACTATATGGTTGCAAATTCTTTATATTTCATGTGAATGATACAATATTAGCTTTTGTGAAAACTTAAGGATATATATTGAAATGCCTTGAGCAACAACTAAAATATTGCAGAGGTTTGCTAAAAGCCAAAAGATAAATTAAAATAGCAATCTAAAAAATACTCAAATAGTAAAAAAGAGGGCATGAAAGCAAGTAACTGGGGAGGGGTAGGAGCTGGAAAAGATACCTACAAGCAACAGTTAATAATAATGTGCCAATGTTAACGTCACAGTTTTAACAAATGTACCATTTAGGTTGGGTAAGATGTTAACATTAGGGAAACTGGGAGGAGAAAAATGGGAACTCTTATTATCTTCATACTTTTTCTATAAATTTAAAAGTATTCTAAAGTAAAGCTTATTAAAAAAAACTTAAATCATATATTTCACCAAATTAACTGACACATATAAATGTTCATCACCAAATAGAACTTTCTCATTTATTGCCTCTCCTCCAAACTATACCACAAGAACACAGCATGATCCTACCAGAATATTGTAAAGGATTACAAAGACTGAGCAATTATTGCTTCACAAAATTTTTAAGTAAATGAACAAGCAAATGAAGACTTAATTATTGCATTTAAATATTTTTAAATGCAACTACTATTATAGGAGGTAATTGACCTTCTATTACAGAAATAGAAACAGAATTGTTACACTATCAAATGGTTCACCTATAAACCTACATAAAGAAGCTGTCTCCTATCCTAATGACAATGAAAGACAGAAGATGAATCATTGCTTGTGGAAACCAATTTATTTAGTCACTCTGAACTGCCGTTATTTATTACTTGTCAGCACATGTTGCTAGTTCAATTAAATATAAAAATCTGATGTTCTCTCTTCTTCCCTACTCCATCCTTTAAAAAAAAAATAACAAATTTCAAACATTAAAAGAACATTTTTTTTTTAATTTTTTTTTTTAATTTGCATATGGGCAGGAGGTACCAGGGATCGAACTCCAGACCTCCAGCACGGCAGGTCGGAGCTCTGCCTGCTGAGCCACGGCAGCTGCCCAAAAGAACATTTTTTATTGTTTTGATTATTTTGTTTGTGTTGTTTATTAAACATTTGCAACGAAGGAAGCTTATTTATCCCTCTTAGTTAAATTTAAATGCTTAAGGAACTATTGTGAAAATATAATTTGAGAGCTCTCCTTTCAGGAAAGTAAAACTGAGAAATTTTAAATTAGGCATATAGAGGAGGTGTTGATTGCAATACTACACTGAATTGTGAGGAAGCCCAAGATAGAGAACTTCTGGCTAATAAAGTGTGACTTCTTGATTAATATAATTAAACTCTTTCAGATAAGTTATAGTACCATACTTGTTACATACAATGTATACAATATTTCACTTTGACTATTTCAATTTTTTGGTATTTTGAACTAGATCTTTATTAGCCCATCTAATAAAAAATTCTGCTTCTTTGGTTTTAAGATTATAAAATTCTCAATTTATATACTTAAAAAAAGCAGAAACAGACTCAAATATAAAATTTTATGACACCTAGTTTATTATTTTTTTAAGTGGATAGGCTGAAAATACAACACAGAATAAAAAATAAATTTTGCCTCAAATAGTGGCCAGTTAAGGAAGAAAGTGAAGGGTAGGAAAATGGTAGGAGAGCCAAAGAAAAGAGTAAAGAGTGAGGTGAAAGAGAAAAAGTAAAGTATAGTAGACAAAATTTACATAAAGTTTTGTCAGGTAAGGCAGACACATCAAACAAGTTAAATTTGGGTAGCTATGCCTCTCAATTCCCTATCCATCTGGTAGCTACATAAGCTTTAATATAAAATTCATTCTCCTACCAGACAATCACTATTCTATTTCCTGATATTAATCTAGTTAAAGGTAGATAATTTTAAACCAATTCATACAATATATGATTGATGACTTACAATGTTTAAATATTTTCAAGAAGACCTAAATTTAAGTGTTTCTTAAATCCAAACAATGCACTTAATAAATATCACTTTTGTAATTCAGAAAATAACTACCAGTGAATGCCTATCCTTTGCTGAAGGCTAGTAGGCTTTTAAAAAATATATTAACATTAATGAACAATTATTAACACATAAGTGGAAACATGAAAACTTCTAAGTTTTTAACTTGTCACATATTGATGCAAATGTTCTATAACTAAGGTTGTTTTTATTTACTCAACATGGAAAGTAATAAGTTATTTAAGACTGATTTTTGTCACATAGGTTAAAAATTCATAGTTAGGTTCTGACAAGAGTCAACAGATTAGGTGGAAAAAGATGACCGCCTATAGTATATTTTAAAAAGAAGAGTCAACTGTATAGATATGTATTTTTAAAAAAAGACAAGGATGATTACTTGTCCTCCACAACTTAATAACCATGCAATATTTACACTTATAGTCTTTGATTCTTCCCCCTGTGACTACAGCAGCAGTTTGATTAACTTGTGTGTAGAAAAACCTGTTTACATGCTTCAGAATACATAAGTATTCCATTTACATATTTTAATGTTAACGGAAATAACTATAAAACACGAAACCAAAAAAAGAAAGCATTATTTTAACATTTAAATTTGGCTGTAAGTAAGATAAACAATTTTTTCCTCTTTCCACATATTGCAGATTTGACATAGAAATAAACATGAAATTTTATATAATCATGAATAAACTATAGGACTTTATAACCAGGTTTTATTTTGCTATCATATTGATATTGATATTATATTCTCTCATATTAACCAATCGAAAAATCCCACAAATAAGTTACTACATAACTGTTTAATACTGAAACAATTGATTATAGCTATCAATGACATTGACCTCTTTTTTCAGTAAGGTTCATAGAAAGAAAAACAGACAAACAAAAAACATGGATAACATTTAAAATAAAACTAAGTGCAAGGTAACCTCAAAACCCTAAAATATAGGCAGGTGAGAACAAACCACTAACAACAGTTCTAAGACTTTCATGCTATCAGCCGTTCTGAGGTAAAAGCAAAGGGATATCAACTGGGCATCTTCTGGATCTGATAATAAATGCAGGCTTATGTGAGACAGCAGCCGAAACTTAGACGGGTTTTGTCCCTAATGATAACAGGTGAACAAAATATATCAAAACTGATAGCCTCTATTTCAAACTGAAATAAATCATTAAGAAAATGATACAAGACATAAAAGAATAATACAAATCAGATTTTGATGTGAAGTGACAATTCAGGGAAAATTACAAATGAAAGAAAAAAATAATTTCAGAAACAAAAACTAAAGTAGAACATAGGAATGAATAAAACAATAGGCAATTTAAGAGAAAGAGGTGAAAAGGGAAACTTTTAAAATTCAAAATGAAGAAAGAAAAAGGGATTCACAAGAAAGTGACGTACAGTGACAGGCAAAGAAAATTCAATATGAATGAATAAGATGAAATCCTAAACAAAGCCAAAGAATGGGGAAAAAATACTTAAATTCAAGGAAATGTTCTTGAAATTTAAAAAAAGAGATGTGAAATAACGTAATGAAAGAGTACACC
Organism: Myrmecophaga tridactyla; assembly: GCA_004026745.1. NCBI lineage: Eukaryota > Metazoa > Chordata > Mammalia > Pilosa > Myrmecophagidae > Myrmecophaga > Myrmecophaga tridactyla. Next base: position 3,375 of record PVIY010055267.1, on the reverse strand, counting down.
ACATATTGAAAACATCAGCACTGTTCAACCGACATGAAGACACATTCTAGTAAAAATTACTGAAGTGAAAGAATGAAAAAAAAAAGCATGGCTACCCCACAGGCAAAAGTGTCATTGTCAACCTCAGGTTTCAGTGATTCTAGTCTGCTGATAATGCTCCTACTCTTTCTCTCACATTCTTTCTACTTGGAATCGATGAAGAGTTTACTACATTAATCTCACCAAACTAGGATTAAGAAAAAAAAATTTTAAACATGATTGACAAAAGCAAAAATAAATAGGTTTAAAAATCAGTTACTTCTGCTTGAACATGATATGCTGAACACCACATGTCCCACTGCTCTCTTATGAAAGCCAATTAAAATGACAAGAGATTAAAAGCGCTAACCTATTTAGAGATGACAGAGATGGGTCAAGGAACATTGAAAGCTGGAACACAAACAAATTAGTGGAACTGATTTAGCAGATGAAGTTTGCAATCTAAGTGCTTACAAAAAGATGAAACTAAAAATCTAAACTGTTGAACCTTAGCAAGGCTCAATAATGAAGACTCCAGGTTTCTCCAGATTCAGGGTGCAGAGGCAAAACATGAAAGCTGGTCTCCACACATTCTCCAACTCTAAAGAAGACTCTGACAAAATCGGAGCATGAGAATCTGAACTAAGGTGTACAAAGGCAGAGTTAAGGACTAAGATAGTCTAGTAAAACCATGAGCGTAAGTGGAAGCCTACATAATGAAATGTAGATATCTCCAGACAGCTGGAGAAAAGTGAATTTCATCAATTAATGAGCCTCATCCATAAACACTGGGGTTCTAATCTGCTTTTTAGTATGTTTCTCAAACATGAAAGCAACAAACCATAACGAAAGATTTAAGGAAACTGGAAAGAACATCAAAGATAGAGAGCAAAACAAACAAAAATAGACTTGAAAGAGAGAGATGGCAAGAAGTGGAAGAAAACTTGACAACCATCACTAAAATTCACCTCAAAAGAGGTAAAATGTTAGAGCTGTGAAACTGTCAAGCACAAAGCCAAGGCAAGGACCAAGCAAGGCCTGACAGATCTAGCAAGTAAAAGAACGAGCCCTTTTTAGATTCAGTCTGTTTTATTACTTACATATACAGTGAAAAAAGAGTATTCAAGGATGCTAGCTCCCCATAGCCCTTGTAAGTGGCAGCCTCAAAAAGGAGGACTTGTAGATATTGCCACCAGCCACCGCAGTCCCATCAGCAGCCATGGCCAACCCCCACTATGTTCTTTAACATGGCTGTTGTTAGCAGCGAGCCTTTGGTTCACATCTCCTTCGAGCTGTTTGCAGACAAAGTTCCAAAGACAGCTGAAAATTTCATGCTCTGAATATTGGGGAGAAAGGATTTGGTTATAATGGTTACTGCTTTCAAAGAATTATTCCTGGGTTTATATGCCACGGTGGTGACTTCACAGGTCATAATAGCACTGGTGGCAAGCATCTACAGGGAGAAGTTTGATGAGAGCTTCATCCTGAAGCTTACAGGTCCTGGCATCTTGTCCATGGCCAATGCTGGATCGAACACAAATGGTTCCAGTTTTTTATCTGCACTGCTAAGATTGAGTGATTGGATGCCAAGCATGTGGTCTTTGGCAAGGTGAAAGAGGGCATGGATATGTGGAAGCCATGGAGTGCTTTGGGTCCAGGAATGGCAAGACCAGCAAAAAGATCACCATTTCTGACTGTGGACAAGTCTAATAAATTTGATTTGTGCTTTGTCTTAATCATCAGACCATTTTTTCTGTAGCTCAGGAGAGCATCATACCACCCTGCTCTGCTCTCAGTATCCTACCACCTTTGTGCTCTTGTTGCAGTTCTTTGGTTGTACATTATCCTCCCCTTCCAACGCTAGCTAGATTGCAGTTAAGTCTATAATTATGAAATAAAAACCTAAACACCAAAAAAACAAAACAAAACAAAACAAAAAAGGACTAGATGGCAAGGCAACATGAGTAAGGGGACACTTTCTTGAAGAGATACTAATGCCATGATGCAGCTAAGCAGTAGTACAGTCTGGAATTATACCCTAATATGGGAAAGGTAGAAAAAAAAACATGCATGACAGGAACTAGGGAGGCAGATGGGAAAACTGCAAGTGATATCCTCCTGTAAGACAGGGAGCCTCCTGCAATATAGAAAGGCAGATCAGAAAATGCATGTATGACAGCTCTTCACAAAACTATCTTATGATGTTCCTGGGAGGATCACAGGATATTTCTCAAGACTTAGGTCAGCCTGCAGTTCAAGCTTTGGGGCATGCCGCTGTGGATATGTGCAAGGTTATCAGGGCATCATGGAAGAGCCATTCTATTTCAGTAACAAGGTCATATTATTTTTAAAAGGAAATATTCAGAGAATAAAAAACAACAAATATACCCTTGGGATGTTAACAATATGATAGGATGATTTAAAAAAAATTCGAAGAACTGAAAGAGAAAACTGAGAAAATATCTAAGTTGAAGAAAAAGATGTTAAACAGAAATAAAAGTCAAAAGATCAGGCTAAAGTTTTCAAAATCTGAACAAAATGAGCCCCAGAAATAGATTAGGAAAAAAAATAGAGGAAAAAAAAAATAGAGGGAAGGTACTTATCCAAGAATATTAGAAAACTTCCCAGAAATGAAGAACATGAATTTCCCCATGTCCATCAATGGATGAATAAAGATCCATATATATCATCAAAAAAAGATCAGCGTATTGAGAATAAAGAAAACATTCCACAGAGAAATAGGATATGCATAAGAACCAAGAATCAGAATGACAATTAACTTCCTAATAGCTTCAACGGAAGTTGCAAAACACTGGTGCAATATTGTAAAATTCTAAAGAACAACGATTTCTAGCCTAGAAACTAACATTCTATATAAAGAATCAATTGAATGGATAAGGTAGAACTGAGCCATGCTGAGTCACAACAATAAATCAAAACCATCATTCATGCAGTCTTCCTCAGGAAGCTATTGGAAGATGGATGCCACCAAAATGAAGGAATAAACCAAAAGTGGAAGACAGAGAATCCGGGAAATGAGAGATCCAACAAAAAGGAGCATTCAGATTAGCAAAGGAGAGCAGGGAAGTCCATAAGGAATGTCTTCACATAAAAATGATAGATTATATAATCTGTTTGAATTTATTGAGAAGAAATGTATACTTTTGGAGGAGAGTTTGGGTATAATTAGCATCTGCTACATAGAAGACCGAGCAAATGAAATAGGGCAATCACATTTTTAATTCCAAAAATCTTAAAGCAAAAATTAGGTAAATAAGGAAATATAACTATAGACACCACACAACTCAGTTGGAAATAGTATTTACAGTCAAAATAGTATAAATATTGAATGCAAAT
>PVIY010055266.1:0-13816 GCA_004026745.1 Myrmecophaga tridactyla | reverse complement strand
GTTTCTTGAAGATGATTGTATAATGATATAGCTTTCACAATGTGACTGTGTGATTGGTAAAAGCTTGTGTCTGATGCTTCTTTTATCTACCTTATCAACAGATGAGTAAAACATATGAAATAAAAATGAATAATAGGGGGAACAAATGTTAAAATATACTTAGTAGATTGAAATGCTAGTGATCAATGAAAGGGAGGGGTAAGGGGTGTGGTATGCATGATTTTTTTTCTGTTTTCTTTTTACTTCTTTTTCTGAATTGATACAAATGTTCTAAGAAATGATCATGATGATGAATACACAACTATGTGATGATACTGTGATTTACTGATTATATATGTAGAGTGGAATGATCATATGTTAAGAAAGTTTGTGTTTATTGTTATATTTTTTTAAAAAATTAAAAACAATTAAAAAATAAATGGTCAAAGAAGAAATCACAAGGTAAATTAGGAAATATCTTGAGATAAATGAAAATGAAAATGAAACATTCTAACATGCATGGGATGCAGCAAAATCACTGTACAGAAGAGAACTTATAACTATAAACACCAACATTAGGAAAAAAAAAGAATCTCCAATCAACAACCTAACCTTCTACCTAAGGAACGAGAGGAAAGAAGAGCAAACTAAACCCAAAGAGACCAGAAGGAAGGAAATAATAAAGCTTAGAATGGAGATGAAAAAAAGCCAATAATAAAAAAAACAGAAGGAATCAATAAACTAAGAGTTGGTTCTTCTTAAAGATAAACAAAATTGAGAAACTTAGTTAAACTGAACAAGAAAATGTGAGATGACTTTAATAAAATCAGGAATAAAAGTAGGGACATTTCTACCAAGCTTACAGAAATAAAAGGATTAAAAGAGAATACTGAGAACACCTGAATGCCAACTAATTACATAACCTAGCTGTGATGGACAATTTCTTAGAAACACAGAGACTATTAAAATAAATCAATATAAAACAGAAAATCTGAATAGACTTATAACAAGTAAAGAGACTGAACCAGTAACAACAATAGAAAAATTACAACAAAGAAAAGCCCAGATCAGTTGGTTTCACTGGTAATTTCTATCAAATATTTAAAGAAGAAGTAATATTAATCTTCTTCAAATTCTTCAAAAAAAGTGGAGGAGAAGGGAACACTGCAAAATTCATTCTATGAGGTCACTATTACTCTGATACCAAAGCCAGAAAAAAGATACCATAAAGAAAAGCAAATTACACACCAATATTCTCTATAAATATAGATGTAAAAATCCTTAACAAAAATACTAGGAAACCAAACACAAGTTTATACTAAAATGATTATACAACATGACCAAGTGGGATTTTTTTCCAGGAATGAAGGGTAGTTCAACATATGAAAATCAATCATTGTAAAATACCACATTAATACAATGAAGGAAAGAATCCACAGCTTCATCTCAATTGATGAAGAAAAAGCATTTGAGAAAATTCAACATCCTCGCATGATAAAAATGCCCAAAAAATTAGGAATAGAAGGCAAATTCCTCAACATGATAAAGGACATCTCTGAATAATCCACAGCTAACATAATACTTTATCTGAAAGCCTGAACACAACCCCCTAAATCCAAGAACAAGATGAGGATACCTACTCACACCACTTCTATTCAACTTTATACTGGAAGTTCTTGCCAAAACTGTTTGGCAAGAAAAAGAAATAAAAGGCATCCAAGTTGGAAATAAAGAAGTAAAACTATCTCTATTTGCACAATAACATGATCTTTATATATAAAAAATCCTAAAGATACCACAAAAAGCTATTAAAGTTTGAGCTATAAACAAATTCAGCAAAACTGCAGGGTATAAATCAGTAGGCTGAGCTCTCAATCTTGGTGTTTGTTCCTATGAAACTTATCCCCACAAAGGATAGGCTAAGCCTACTTAAAATTAGGCCTAAGAGTCACCCCCAAAGAACCTCTTCTATTACTCAGATGTGGCATCTCTCTCTCACAGGCAACAGAGCAAGCAAAATTCACTGCCCTCCCCTCTCGATGTGGGACCTGACTCCTAGGGGTGTAAAACCTGCCTGGAAATGTGGGACAAAATCCTAGAGTGAGCTGGGACTCAGCGTCAAGGGATTGAGAAAACTTTCTTGACTGAAAGGGGGAAGAGAAAAATGAGACAAAATAAAGCATCAGTAGCTGAGAGATTTCAAACAGAGTCAAGAGGTTATCCTGGAGGTTATTCTTATGCATTATACAGATATCCCCTTTTTTAGTTTATGGTGTATAAGAGTGGCTAGACGGAAGTGCCTGAAAATGTAGAGCTGTGTTCCAGTAGCCATGTTTCTTGAAGATGATTGCATAATGATGTAACTTTCACAATGGGACTGTGTGATCGCAAAAACCTTGTGTCTGATGATCTTTTTATCTATGGTATGGACAGATGAGTAAAACATAGGGATTAAAAATAAATAAATAATGGGGGGAACAAATGTTAAAATAAATGTAGTAGATTGGGGAAAAAAGGACAAACTGATCTTAAAACTCAGATAGATTTATAAAGGACCCGGAATAGTCAAAACAGTCTTGAAAAAGAACAAAGTTGAAGGTCTCATAGTTCCTAATTTCAAAACTTACAAAGCTACAGTAATCAAAACAGTGTGGTATTGATGTAAGGATACACATATAGATCAATGGAAGAGAATTCAGAGTCCAGAAATAAACCCATATATTTATGGTTAGTGATTTTCAAAAATGGTGCTAAGACCATTCATTGGAGATTTAGCAGTCTTTTCAACAAATGGTGCTGGAACACCTGGATGAATAAAAAGAAATTAACTTAGACCCTTACCTCATACACAAAAATTAATTAAAAATGGATCCAAGACAAAATATAAAAGTTAAAACTATAAAATCTTTAGAAGAAAACACAGGAGAAATCTTTATAATCCTGGATTTGGCAACAGATCTTTTAGATATGACACTAAAAGCACAAGCAAAAAGGAATATATGGATAGAGGGTGCAAGGGTAGTTCAGTGGTAGAATTCTCACCTGCCATACAGGAGACCCAGGTTCAATTCCTGGTCCATGTACTTCTCCCCCCCAGAAAACAAGCAAAACAAACAAACAAAAAATCAACAAATGGTGCTGCAGTAACTGGATACTCTCATGGAAAAATAATGAAATGTGACCCTGCCATACAAAGAAACACATCTGGATAAATTGGACTTAATCAAAATTTAAAAGTTTTGTGCATCAAAGAACACTATCTAGAAGGTGAAAAGACAACCACCAGAAGGGGAAAAAATATTTGCAAATGATATCTGAGTCTGGCATCCAGAAAATACAAAGGACTCTTCTAATGCAACAACAAAAAGACAACCCAGTTAAAAAATGGGTAAAACACTTGAACAGATACTTATCCAAAGAAGATATACCAGCGTCTTCAAAAGATGTTCAACATCATTAATCACTGGGAAAATGCAAAATCATAACCACAAAGAAATACTACTTCAACACCCACCAGGATTGCTATAATAAACGACAATAATACTAAAAATGGAAATAAGTGTTGGTGAAAATATGAAGAAATAGGAATCCTCGTACATTGTTGGTGTACAAGGTGTAGCTGCTATACAAAGCAGTTTGACAGTTTCTCCAAAAGTTAAAGATAGAATTATCTTGTGATCCCACAATTTCAATCCTAGGAGTATATCCCAAAGAAGTGAAAATAGGTGTTGAAATAAAAACTCACATAGACGTTCAGAGCCAAAAAGTGGAAATAAACCAAATAATGATTTAAACAAAATGATGATTATGAAGCCATAAAATGAAAGCTGAAAACATTATGCAAATAAAAGAAGTCAGACAAAAAAAGGCATATGTTATATGATTCCATTTATATGAAATGTCCAGAAAAGGCAAATCTCTGTTAAGGGGAGGGACAGGAAAGAATAGGAAGTGACTGTTTAATGAGTATGAGGTTTCTTTTTGGAGATGAAAATGTTCTGCAATTAGACAGTGGTGATGGCACAACATTGTGAATATAACAAAAGTCACTGAACTTTACATTTAAAAATGGTTAAAGTGGTGAATTTTATGTTACATGAATTTTACCTCAATTAAACAAAAAAGGAGTGCTTCCCTAATCCTACAATAAGGGTACTGTCCTATAAAATCTAAAAAAGCATTATAGCTTTACCTTTCTTACTTAGTTTCTAATACACTTGATTTTTGTATATTTGGTGAGATAGGGAGAAAAATTTAACGTTTTTCTTATGGACAGACTGTTGTCCTAGCGTCATTTATTGAAAAGAAAATGTCCACTAATCTATTTGACAAAGAATGCCAGATACCAAGTGTTAATATGGTATGGCTTGGACCTTATCTCCTGTTCTGTTTGTCTAAGTGTTAATTCTTACACTAATAATGTTTTATTTTAATTATATTTTTACAATATCTCTTGATATTTGGTAAAGTAGGTCTTCCCACTTGGCTCTTTTTCTTATTCAAGAGTGTATTCATTATCTTTGGTCCTTTGTATTTCCATACAAGTTTTAGAAAAGCTTGTCAAGTTTCTCTCTCTTAAACACACACACACACACTATATATAAATAGGATTTTATTTTCTGTGTTTGTATAGAAAAGTCTACAATGATACCATTCAAACAGATAAAAGCGTTAACCTCTGGGGAAATATGAGGGTATGGTAATAGAATGACAGAGTGGTTGAAATGGATTTTCTTCTTATTCATGTTTTCATTTTAAATTTTTAATAAGGGCAATGTGTTCCAAAATTGCTTGCATAATTAAAATGTTTCAGTAAAGATAACTATGGGAAGTTATTTAATAAATATGAAGTGGTCAACATGCTCAACAAGTAGGAAAAATTAAAATAATGAGCACAGTGTCTTACACATCACTGATACTTAATAATAAGGAAAGAGAGGAAGCCACTAATTTTGATTTCTACAAGGTAGCTATGAAATAGAAGTAATGAAGGAAAGTGTTAACTCAGAGTTATTTTTTAAGCACAAAAGAGGAATGTGTATCTTTGATGCCATTTATCTTAATAAAACCAGAAGCATGAGAACACAAGCGTAAAGAACAGACAATTGCAATTGGGCAATGCATGTAAAGGAATCAATAGGAGATGAACCAAAAGCTTGATAAGGAGTTGTGATGGTCCACTTTAAGTAAGCAGAATTTGTAGCAGGCTAAGTCCGCACAAATTAGAAGGAAAAATGCCAAATTACTTTCAAGAGAAACAACATTGCTACTTTTACAGAATTAATCTATATTCCTCTTATCTTATACAACTGATAACTGGAGAAAACAATTTGTCCCAGATGATCTCAAACCCTCTGTGGATATGCACTGTAATTTTAACCATGAATTATTAAATCAATAGTATTTTGTTCATTAAGGGAAACTGTAATGAGAATACATTACTTTCCTAGGAACTGTGCTGATACTTTCTGTCTACATTGCTTCTCTGTCCAAAGCTATTTTGACTGGTGGGGTAAACACTTCTAAAAGAAATGTAGTTATTTTATCCAGATCAGAGTGCACAGTCAAAAGATTGTTTCCACTTTTGAACTCTGTTAATGCCAGTATGAATATCAATAACCTAAACACATATAATTTGTGCTTTGTTACCAAGGAATTTCATAAGCAAACATTTACCCTTCTAATCATTATTTTTGTTAATAATTTTTTTATTTTGAGAAAAATTTTAAATTTACAAAATAGATGCAAGACTAGTACAAAAGAAGATATCCCTGTTATTTAGAATTAATTCTGGGTAGCAAGTAAGTCAATTTATAATAATTAGAGTGGGTCTGCTAAAATATCCATGCACTAAGGAGCATAGCTTTAATAGTCACATTTGTCAGCCTCCATGGGAACGGCTTTTGGAATCCTGGCCTATCTTGGTGGTTAGCTCCAATATGAATAGTCTTTCCTAGCAACCTTTTTTTTTTGCAAGGGCAGGCATGGGGAATCAAAGCTGGGTCTCTGGCATGGCAGGCAAGAACTCTGCCTGCTGCGCCACTGTGACCTGCATGCAACTTGTTTTTATAGACCAGTAATGTAAGGCAGATTTTCTAAAAATCCTACTAGACATCCAAGTTTGGGATATAGAACCTGAACTAATGTAAATTTATTATGTAGGAATGCCTAACTGGGTTCCTTCAGAAAATATACACCACATATCTTCCTAGATCTTCCAATACTGATCCTTTTGAGGTTGTGATTAATACTATGAAAATTCTACTAAAGAAGAATACTATCAAACCAGTGTATATTGAGTTTGGTAAGGTATCAGAGAATCCACTCATAAAATCCTTTTGGACAAGACAGAGAGAGTAGGTCTTGATAGGTTGGAATAGAAATATATGTTAGCTGGGTAAGCAACTACAACCAATAGGGTTCTGGTAGTACATGGAATGGCTTATTAAAAAAAAAGTTTTAGCAGTCACTGGAATGACAGAGTGCTTAACATATCTGCAGATAAAAGAAGCTGGAAAAGACAGGCTATACATTTTGGATACAGAATACAAAAGATCTACTTAGGCTAGACTAATAAGCTGAATCTAATAAATGAACTTTTACAAGAATAAATGTGAAGACCTGAGTTTAGATTAAAATCAATGATATACACACAGAAACATAAGAATTTATGATTTACATTTATAAATACCACACATCAGGATTTTGCCTTGGTAGTAAACATATGAGATAAGACTATAACTAATCTTTTCTTATGAACTTAAAAATATTTAAATATTCATATGTTTGATTCTTTAGAAGGAGTATATATATTAAAATTATTCTTTCAGTGCTTAAAAAGTTTTGCAATTTCTATTGCTCTCAGCAGTAACCAGAGTACTCATTATTTGATTTCCCATATAAGTTTGCCTTCCAGGAAAGGTATATTCTTTTTTTATTGTGAGAAAAAACATATATATATATAAAGCAATAAATTTTAAAGCACCACAACAATTAGTTATAGAACAGAATTCGGAGTTTGGTATGGATTACAGTTCCACAATTTTAGGTTTTTCCTTTTGACTGCTCCAAAACACTGGAGAATAAAGGAACTATCAATATAATGATTAGCAGTCATACTGCTGAACATTTAATATACTCATTTGTTAAATCTTATCTTCTCTGTTATAACTCCACCTTCTCTTTTGATTTTTCTCCCAATCTTCAGGGATATTGGGCTATGCCCATTCTAATTTTTTCATGTTAGAAAGGTCTGTCGATAATATGGTATGGGGGATCGAACTAGTTCATGTTCTGGAGAGGCTGGCCCCTCTGGGTTTTACAACTTTTGTGGTCTAGGAACCCATCTGGAAGTTGTAAGTTTCTGGAAAATAATCACAGTATAATGGAACCCTTGTCTAATCTCAGATACAGCCTAGATATTCTTTAGGGTTGGCAGGAATGGTTTTCATTGAGGAAAAGATATATTCTTATTTATATTTTTATTTAAGTATTCATTTCTAACAGTATATATAAAACACAAAATTGTGTCTGGCTTATAGCTACCACTCAAAAAAATAATGCCACTATCTTTATGTTATGGTTGCTTTTATTGGTTTACTATAGAGAAAGGATGTACTGATTAACTGGCTATTTCCTGGAAGAGTCCTTATACATATTAACTTACTATGGTGGTTTGTAGCTATATATCCTAGACAAAAATGTTTTCAAACTTAATCCATCCCACTGGGTGTGAACCTATTGTAAGCAGGACCTTTTCATGGGGTGACGTCAGTTAAGGAGCGACCTAACTCAATCAGGATAGGTCCTAATCCAGTTACTGCAGTCCTTTATAGCAGAATGAAATTGAGTTTCAGACAGATAGAGAAAAAGCCACAGAAGGAGCAGCCAGAAGCTGAAAGTCATCAGAACCTGGAAGAGAAAGGGGAGGCCAAGAGAAGCTGCCACATGCACTGCCATATGATGGGAAAGCTAAGAACAATGGATTGCTGGGAGCCAGCACCAGAATGCCACAGTCTTCAGGAGAGATCTTTACTTTGATGATGCCTTGATTTGGACTTCTCTTAGCCTCAAAACCGTGAGCTAATAAATTCCTGTTTTTCTTTTTTTTTAATTAATTTTTTTAATACCAAAAACAAACTCAAACATTCTTCTATATATATAATATATTCTACATATATAATCAGTAATTCACAATATCATCACATAGTTGCATATTCATCATCATGATCATTTCTTGGAACATTTGCATCTATTCAGAAAAAGAAATAAAAAGAAGACAGAAAAAAATTCATACATACCATATCCCTTACCCCTCCCTTTCATTGATCACTAGCATTTCAAACTAAATCTATTTTAACATTTTTCTCCCTCTATTATTTATTTTTATTCCATATGTTCTACTCGTCTGTTGACAAGGTAGATGAAAGGAGCATCAGACACAAGCTTTTCACAATCACACAGTCACATTGCAAAAGCTATATCATTATACAATCATCTTCAAGAAACATGGCTACTGGAACACAGCTCTACATTTTCAGGTAGTTCCCTCCAGCCTCTCCATTACATCTTGACTAACAAGGTGATATCTACCTAATGCATTAAGAATAACCTCCAGGATAACCTCTCAACTCTGTTTGGAATCTCTCAGCCATTGACACTTTATTTTGTCTCATTTCACTCTTCCCCCTTTTGGGCGAGAAGGTTTTCTCAATCCCTCAGTGCTGAGTCTCAGCTCATTCTAGGATTTCTGTCCCACGCTGCCAGGAAGGTCCACACCCCTGGGAGTCATGTCCCACATAGACAGGGGGAGGGTGATGAGTTTGCTTGTTGGGTTGGCTGGAGAGAGAGGTCACAACTGAGCAACAAAAGAGGTTCTCTTGGGGGTGACTCTTTGGTCTAAGTTTAAGTAGGCTTGACATATCTTTTGTTCATATGAAACTTGTTTCATTAGAACAAACCCCAAGACTGGGGGCTCAGCCTATAGCTTTGGCTGTCCACACTGCTTGTGAGAATATCAAGAATTCAACTTGGGGAAGTTGAATTTTCCCCCGTTCTCACCATTCCCTGAAGGGGACTTTGCAAATACTTTTTTATTCACTGTTCAAATCACTCTGGGATTTATCAGGGCATCGCTCTGGACAAACCCACAAAATCTCATGTCCTACTCAAGGTTCCATGTACTTACGGTTTTCAAGTAAGCTGTCTACATAAGTTCTAATAGGAAATGCACTAGTCAAAATATAAATTTTGTGCCAAATAAACATTTTTTGCTTTAGTCTCACACATACACTGAAATTTTAAAATATTAAACCATCTATTTTCAACATCCTGCAGTAATGACATTCCTTTGTTTTTCCACATGCAAAAACATTTTTTAAATTTGTACATTTAGTCACTATCATTATACACTCTAGGAATTCCTAGATTACATCATCTCAGTCTTTATCGTCTATCTTTCTTTCTGAATTCCTTTGTGCCCCCAGCCCTCCTCCCTCTATCATTCTCACATTCAGCTTCATTCAGTGTTTTAACATAACTTAGGTAGTATTGTGCTGTCCATTTCTGACTTTTATCATTCAGTCCTATTGCACAATCTGTATCCCTTCGGCTCCAATTACCCAATATCTTACCCATTTCTATCTCCTGATGTTCTCTGTTACCAATGAAATTCTCCAAGTTTATTCACTAACGTCAGCTCATATCAGTGAGATCATACAGCTTTTGTCCTTTGTTTCTGGCTAATATCACTCAGCATAATGTCCTCAAGGTCCTTCCATGTTGTTACATACTTCATAACTTTATTCTGTCTTATAGCTGCATAACATTCCATCATATGTATATACCACAGTTTGTTTAGCCACTTGTCTGTTGATGGACATTTTGGCTGTTTCCATCTCTTCGCAATTGTAAATAATGCTGCTATAAACATTGGTGTGCAAATGTCCGTTTGTGTCCTTGCCCTCATGTTCTTCAAGTAGATACCTAGCAATGGTATTGCCTGGTCATATGGCAGTTCTATATTCAGCTTTTTGAGGAACTGTCAAACTCCCTTCCACAGTGGTTGTACCATTTGACATTCCCACCAACAGTGGATAAGTGTGCCTCTTTTTCCACATCCTCTCCAGCACTTTTCATTTTTTGTTTTATTGATAATGGCCATTCTGGTGGGTGAGAGATGGTATCTCATTGTGGTTTTGATTTGTATTTCTCTAATAGCCAGGGAAGTTGAGCATCTCTTCATGTGCCTTTTGGCCATTTGTATTTCCTTGTCGGAAAAGTGTCTGTTTAAGTCTTTTGCCCATTTTGTAATTAGGTTGGCTGTCTTTCTGTTGTTGAGTTGAACAATCTCTTTATAAATTCTGGATATTAGACCTTTATCTGATTTGTTGTTTCCAAATATTGACTCCCATTATGTAGGCTGTCTTTTTATTTTCTTGATGAAGTTCTTTGATGTGCAAAAGTGTTTAATTTTGAGGAGCTCCCATTTCTTTCTTTCTTTCTTCAATGCTCTTGCTCTGGGTGTAAGGTCTAGAAAACCGCTTCCTAGTATAAGATTTATAAAATATTTCCCTACATTTTCTTCTAACAGTTTTATGGTCCAATATCTAATGTTTAGGTCTTTGATCCATTTTGAGTTAATTTTTGTATAGGGTGTGAGATATGGGTCCTCTTAAATTCTTTTGCATATGGATATCCAGTTCTCTAGGCACGATTTATTGAAGAGAATGTTCTGTCCCAGGTGAGTTGGCTTGACTGCCTTATCAAAGATCAATTGTCCATAGATGAGAAGATCTATATCTGAACACTCTATTCGATTCCATTGGTCAATATATCTATCTTTATGCCAGTACCATGCTGTTTTGACCATTGTAGCTTCATAATACGCCCTAAAGTCAGGTACCGTGAGACCTCAGACTTCATTTTTCTCTCAGGATAATTTCAGCTATTCAGGGCACCCTGCCCTTCCAGATAAAATTTGGTAATTGCTTTTTCTACTTCTGAAAAGTAAGCTTTTGGGATTTTAATTGGTATTGCATTGAATCTGTAGATCAATTTAGGTAGAATTGACATCTTAACTATAGTCTTCCAATCCATGAACACGGTATGCCCTTCCATCTATTTATGTCTTCTGTGATTTCTTTTAACAATTTCTTGTAGTTTCTTTGTATAGGTCTTTTTTCTCTTTAGTTAAATTTATTCCTAAATATTTTATTCTTTTGGTTGCAATTGTAAATGGACTTCTTTTCTGGATTTCCCCCTCAGATTGTTCATTACTAATGTATAGAAACACTACAGATTTCTGAGTGTTGATCTTGTAACTTGCAACTTTGCTGTACTCATTTATTAGCGCTAGTAGGTTTGCTGTGGCTTTTTTGGGGTTTTTGACATATAGTATCATATCATCTGCAAACAGTGAGAGTTTTACTTCTTCCTTTCCAATTCTGATGCTGTGTATTTCTTGTTGTTGTCTAATTGTTCTGGCTAGAACTTCCAACACAATGTTGAATAACAGTGGTGATAGTGGACATCCTCATCTTGTCCCTGATCTTAGGGGGAAAGTTTTCAGTTTTTCCCCATTGAGGATGATGTTAGCTGTGGGTTTTTCATACATTCCCTTTTATCATTTTGAGGAAGTTCACTTCTATTCCTATCCTTTGAAGTGTTTTCAACAGGAAAGGATGTTGAATTTTGTCAAATGCCTTTTCTGTTTTGATTTGTTGATAGGTGTATTACATTGATTGATTTTCTTATGTTAAACCATACTTGCATACCTGGGATGAATCCTACTTGGTCATAATGTATAATTCTTTTAATGTGTTGCTGGATTCGATTTGCTAAAATTTTGTTGAGAATTTTTGCATCTATATTCATTAGAGAGATTGGTCGGTAATTTTCATTTTTGGTAGTATCTTTGGCTTTTGTATGAGGGTGATGTAAGCTTTGTAGAATGAGTTAGGTAGCTTTTCCTCTGCTTCAATTTTTTTGAAGAGTTTGAGCGGGATTGGTACTAATTCTTTCTGGAATGCTTGGTAGAATTCACATGTGAAGCCATTTGGTCCTGGACTTTTCTTTTTGGGGAGCTTAAAGCTGTTTCAATTTATTTACTGATTCAATTAGTAATGGCTGATTCAATTTCTTTACTAGTGATTGGTTTGTTGAAGTCGTCTATTTCTTCTCGAGTCAAAGTTGGTTGTTCATGCCTTTCTAGAAAATTGTCCATTTCATCTACATTGTTGTATTTATTAGCATAAAGTTGTTCATAGTATCCTCTCATTGGTTCCTTTATTTCTGTGGGGTCACTCTTTATGCCTCCTCTTCCATTTCTGATTTTATTTATTTGCATCCTCTCTCTTCTTCTTTTCATCAGTCTTGCTAATGGTCAATCAATCTTATTGATTTTCTCATAAAACCACCTTGTGGTTTTGTTGATTTTCTCAATTGTTTTCATGTTTTCAATTTCATTTATTTCAGCTCTAATCTTCATTATTTCTTTCCTTTTGCTTGCTTTGGGGTTAGTTTGCTGTTCTTTCTCTACTTCTTCTAAGTGGACAGTTAATTCCTTGAGTTTTGCCCTTTCTTCTTTTTTGATATAGGCATTTAGGACAATAAATTTCCCTCTTAGCACTGCCTTTGCTGCATCCCATAAGTTTTGATATGTTGTGTTTTCATTTTCATTTGCCTTGAGATATTTACTGATTTCTCTTTTAATTTCTTCCTTGACCAACTGGTTGTTTAAGAGTGTGTTGTTGAGCCTATATATATTTGTGAATTTTCTGGCACTCTGCCTATTATTGATTTCCAACTTCATTCTTTTATGATCTGAGAAAGTGTTTTGTATGATTGCAATCTTTTTAAATTTATTGAGAATTGCTTTGTGACCCAGTGTATGGTCTATCCTTGAGAATGATCCATGAGCACTTGAGAAAAAAGTGTATGTTGCTGCTGTGGAGTGTATTGTTCTACAAATATCTGTTAAGTCTAGCTCATTTATTGCATTTTTCAAATTCTCTGTTTATTTATTGGTCCTCTGTCTAGATATTCTGTCCATTGATGAGATTGGTGAATTGAAGTCTCCAACTATCATGGTAGATGTGTCTATTTCTCTTTTCAGTGTTTGCCTCATGTATTTTTGGAGCACTCTGGCTTGGTGCATAAATATTTATGATTGTTATGCCTTCTTGCTGAATTGCTCCTTTTATTAATACATAGTATCTGTCTTTGTCTCTTTTAACTGTTTTACATTAGAAGTCTAATTTGTTGTGTATTAGTATAGCTACACCTGCTCTTTTCTGATTCTTATTTGCATGAAATCTCTTTTCCCAACCTTTCACTTTCAACCTATGTTTATCCTTGGGTCTAAGATGTGTTTCCTGTAGACAGCATATAGATGCGCCCTGTTCTTTAATCCATTCTGCCATTCTATGTCTTTTGATTGAGGACTTTAATCCATTAACATTTAGTGTTACTACTGTATGGGTAGTACTTTCTTCTACCATTTTGCCTTTTGGATTTTATATGTCATATCTAATTTTCTTCTTTTTACCTTTACTCATAATCTTCCTTTCTACACTGTTCTCCACACCCCTCTCTTCTGTCTTTTCATATCTGTCTCTGGTGTTCCCTTTAGTATTTCTTGCAGAGCTGGTCTGTTGGTCACAAATTCTCTAATTTGTCTAATTTGCCTGAAATTTGTCTAATTTGTCTAATTTGATTTTTTGCCTGAAAATGTTTTAATATCTCCCTCATTTTTGAAGGACAATTTTGCTGGATATAGAATTCTTGGTTGGCAATTTTTCTCTTTTAGTAATTTAAATATATCATCCCACTGTCTTCT
>PVIY010055265.1:0-13819 GCA_004026745.1 Myrmecophaga tridactyla | reverse complement strand
ATGGTATGCCATTCCATTTATTTAGGTGTTCTATGACTTCTTTTAGCAATTTCTTGTAGTTTTCTTGGTATAAGTTTTTTGTATCTTTATTTAAACTTATTCCTAAATATTTTATTCTTTTGATTCAATTTTAAATGGAATGTTTTTCTTGATTTTCCCCTCAGATTGTTCATTACTAGTGTATAGAAACACTACAGATTTTTGAATGTTGATCTTGTAACCTGCCACTTTGCTGTACTCATTTATTAGCTCTAGTAGTTTTGCTGTGGATGTTTCAGAGTTTTCAACATATCATATCATCTGCAAACAGTGAGAATTTTACTTCTTCCTTTCCAATTTTGTTGCCTTGTATTTCTTTTTCTTGTCTAATTGCCCTGGCTAGAACTTTCAACAAAATATTTAATAACAATGGTGATATGGATATCCTTGTCTTGTTCCTGATCTTAGGGCAAAATTTTCAGTTTTTCCCCATTGAGGGTGATGTTAGCTGTGGGTTTTTCATATGTTCCCTTTATCATGTTGAGGAAGTTCCCTTCTATTCCTATCCTTAAAAGTGTTTTCAACAAAAAAGGATGTTGAATTTTGTCAAATGCCTTTTCTGCATCAATCAAGATGATCATGTGGTTTTTCTGCTTTGATTTGTTGATATGATGTATTACATTAATTGATTTTCTTATGTTGAACCATCCTTGCATATCTGGGATGAATCCTACTTGGTCATGGTGTATAATTCTTTTAATGTGCTGCTGGGTTCAAGTTGCAAGAATTTTCTTTAGGATTTTTGCATCTATATTCATTAGAGAGATTAGTCTGTAGTTTTCTTTTCTTGTAATATCTTTGCCTGGCTTTGATATGAGGATGATGTCAGCTTCATAGAATGAGTTAGGCAGCCTTCCCTCCTCTTCAATTTTTTTGAAGAGTGTGAGCAGGATAGGTACTAATTCTTTCTTGAGTGATTAGTAGAATTCACATGTGAAGCCATCTGGTCCTGGACTTTTCTTTTGGGGGAGTGTCATGGTGAGGTTCATGTGTCAACTTGGCCAAGTGGTGGTACCTGTTTGTCTGGTTGGGCAAGTGCTGGCCTGTCTGTTGCAATGAGGACATTTCATAGAATTAAATCATGGTCATGTCAGTTGCATCATGGAATTACAAATGATTCCATTTGTAATCAGCCAAGGGGAGTGTCTTCTGCAATGAGTGATGCTTAATCTAAACACTGGAAACCTTTTAAGGAGAATTCAGAAGAGACGGGCTCTCTTCCTGCTTCGGCTGGCGAGGCTCTCCTGTGGGGTTCATCCAGACCCTCCATTGGAATCGTCAGCTTCACAGCTTGCCCTGTGGATTTTGGACTCTGCATTCCCACGGTTACATGAGACACTTTTATAAAGTATATATTTGTGAGTGTTTCCTGTTGATTCTGTTTCTCTAGAGAACCTGAACTAATACAGGGAGCTTCTTAATGACTGATTCCATTTCTTTACTTGTGACTAGTTTGTTGAGGTCATCTATTTCTTCTCAAGTCAATATTGGTTATTCATGCCTTTTTAAGAAGTTGTCCATTTCATCTACATTGTCGAGTTTATTAGCATAAATTGGTCATAGTATGCTCTCATTACCTCCTTTATTTCTGTGGAGTCAGTGGTAATATCTCCTCTTCCATTTCTTATTTTTATTTATTTGCATCCTCTCTCTTCTTCTTTTTGTCAACCTTGCTAAGGGTCCATCAATCTTATTGATTTTCTCATAGAACCAACTTTGATTTTGTTGATTTTCTTGATTGTTTTCATGTTCTCAGTTTCATTTGTTTCTGCTCTAATCTTCATTATCTCTCTCCTTTTGCTTGTTCTGTGGTTAATTTGCTGTTCTTTCTCTAGTTCTTCCAAGTGAACAGTTAGTTCCTTGATTGTTGCTCTTTCTTCTTTTTTGATACAGGCACTTGGGGCAATAAACTTCCCTCTTAGCACTGCCTTTGCTACATCCCATAAATTTTTATATGTTCTGTTTTCATTTTCATTTGCCTCCAGATATTTACTGATTTCTCTTGTAATTTCTTCCTTGACCCACTGGTTGTTTAAGAGTGTGTTGTGGAGCCACCACATATTTCTGAATTTTCTGGCCCTCTGCCTATTATTGATTTCGAACTTCATTCCTTTATGATCTAAGAAAGTGTTTTGTATGATTTCAATCTTTTTAAATTTATTAAGACTTGCTTTGTGACCCAGCATATGTTCTATCCTTGAGCATGATCCATGAGCACTTGAGAAGAAGATATATCCCCCTGTTGTGGGGTGTAATGTTCTATAAATGTCTGTTAAGTCTAGCTCATTTATTGTATTATTCAAATTTTCTGTTTCTTTATTGATCTTCTGTCCAGATGTTCTGTCCATTGATGAGAGTATGGAATTGAAGTCTCCAACTATTATGGTAGATGTGTCTATTTCTCTTTTCAGTGTTTTCAGTGTTGCCTCATGTATTTTGGAGCATTCTGGCTTGGTGCATAAATATTTATGATTGTTATGTCTTCTTGTTGAATTGTTCCTTTTATTAATGCATAGTGCCCTTCTTTGTCTCTTTTAACTGTTTTCCATTTGAAGGGTAATTTGTTGGATATTAGTATAGCTACTCCTGCTCTTTTCTGATTGTTATTTGCATGAAATATCTTTTCTCAACCTTTCCCTTTCAATCTATATTTATCCTTGGGTCTAAGATGCATTTCCTGAAGACAGCATATAGATGAGTCCTGTTTTTTAATCCATTCTGCCAGTCTATGTCTTTTGATTGGGGAGTTTAATCCATAAACATTTAGTGGTATCACTGTATAGGCAGTACGTTCTTCTACTATTTTGCCTTTTGGATTTTATATGTCATATCTAATTTTCTTCCTTTTACCTTTACTGATAGTCTTCATTTCTACACTCTTCTCCACACCTCTCTCTGCTGTCTTTTCATATCTGCCTCTAGTGCTCCCTTTAGTATTTCTTGCAGAGCTGGTCTCTTGGTTACAAATTCTCTCAGTGACTTTTTTGTCTGAAAATGTTTTAATTTCCCCCTCATTTTTGAAGGATAATTTTTCTGGATATGGAATTCTTGGTTGGCAGTTTTTCTCTTTCATTAATTTAAATATATCATCCTACTGTTTTCTCGCCTCCATGGTTTTGGCTGAGAAATCTATGCATACTCTTATTGAGCTTCCCTTTTATGTGATGGATTGCTTTTCTCTTGCTGCTTTCAAGATTCTCTCTTTCTCTCTGACATCTGACATTCTGATTAGTAAGTGTCTTGGAGTATGTCTATTTGGATCTGTTCTGTTTGGGGTATGCTGTGCTTCCTGAATCTGTAATTTTAAGTCTTTCATAAGAGTTGGGAAATTTTCATGTATATGCCTATGCTTCATGTTGTCACTCAATTCCCTGATTCCTTGCTCATATTCCTCCATTCTTTTCCCTATATTTTCTTTTGCTTGCGGGATTTCAGATGTCCCATCCCTCCAGTTCACTAATTCCATCTTCTGCCTCTTGAAATCTAACATTGTAGGTTTCCATTGTCTTTTTATTCATCTCTTCTACTGTGCCTTTCATTCCCATAAGTTCTGTGATTTGTTTTTTCAGGCTTTTGATTTCTCCCTTTTGTTCATTCCTTGCCTTCTTTATATCCTCCCTCAATTCATTAATTTGATTTTTGATGAGGTTTTCCATGTCTGTTCAAACATTCTGAATTAATTGTTTCAACTGCTGTATCTCATTTGAATTGTTGGTTTGTTCCTTTTGACTGGGCCATATCTTCAATTTTCCTAGTATGGTTCATTACTTTTTGCTGGCGTCTAGGCATTTAATTACCTTAATTAGTTTATTCTGGACATCATTTTCACATTTTTTACCTAGGATTTTCCTGCTGGGTGACTTTGTTGTCTATCTGTCTTGACATTCAGTTCAGCTTACTATAGACCTCTAGCTTAGGTTTTTTTTAACAGATCAGAATTTTTCAGTTCTTGTTTTCTTGTTTCTTGCCCTGCTTGTATGGTGCCTTTTTTCCCCCTTAGGAGGGTCTACTTAGGTATTATAGCCCCAGATTTTCCCAGACCAAACTGTCCTCCTGTCAGGAGCAAAGAGTCACCTGCATCAGTTTTCCATGAAGGTGAGACCCAGCAGATTGAAAGACTTTCCTATGAAACCTCTGGACATTGTGTTTTTCCTATCATGCCCAGTATGTGGCATTTTTCTGCCTGCAGGTCCCACCAGCATAAGGTGATATGGTACTTTTAACTTCAGCAGACTTTCCCTGCTGGGGGCATGGTTGAGACAGAGGAGAGGTTGTAGGCTGGTTTTAATGCTTCATTTTTCCAAACCCTGAGTTCTGAATTCCTTGAGGGAGGAATTCCACCTGAGCTGGGACCCACCCCTCTTCTGGAGAAGGCACAGGCTCCAGATAAACTTTCAAACAAGCTTAATTCTGCCTATGCCTGGGGCAGTTGAACCCTGAGAAGCCCTGCAGTTATATCCAAAAGTAGTCCAGCCATAGAAACACGGCCACAAAAAAGGAAAAGCAAAATCCTTTTCAGATCAGGACACCCATTTCTTGGGTTTGCCAATCAAGAGCTTAAGTTGGTGTGTTGCTTTGTGTGTCTCCAGGTCCTACATGCCCCCTCTTTTCTTTCAGGGGCCAGACCCTTTCAAGTATTATGTACTATCTGAACCAAAAAACCTCTGTTCTTCTTTTTTCTGTTTTCTTTTTCCATCAGCCCTGCCCCCTCTGTGCCAGGGCAAAACCCAGCAAACTCAGCTTTTACTGAAGGTTCAGCTGGGCTGGGGGCCTATTTTTAGTAGTCTGAATTTGTTCATTAATCCCACAATTGGAGCTTGGTTGTGCTCAGCCCCTGCTGCTGGTAGAGTCGCTTTCCTTTTCCTTCTTGGAAGCAGCCTGTGGGGGAGGGATGCCAGCCACCACAGCTTGGGGAATTCATGGTTCTGGGTGTGCTTGCAGCCATCCTGCTTGTCCAGACTAGGGTACACTGTGTGACCAGTCATGGATGTGGCCCCAGCAGTTGTTCTGTACTGTTGCTGCCTATGTATTAGCTGCTCTGGAGGATGAACTAAATCCCACACCTCACTAAGCTGCCATCTTGGCCCTGAATTTCAGTATCATTTTTTAATAACACCCATATGTCCTCCCAATGCCTTCTAGCATCCATGGTTTCTAATGAGAAATCAGCCCTTGATTTAATTGAGGGTCACTTGTATTTGATGAGTCACTTCTCTTTTGCTGCTCTTAGGACTCTCTCTTAGTCTTTGGCATATAATGATTTGAAAATAATGTCTTGCAGTGCTTAAATAAGAGTGGTTATTTTCCTTCACTTAAAAGTTCAAGGTGATATGATTGTTCTTCTCCACAAATTCTCAGTAATGCATCCTCCTTCTACCTTGTGGTTCAATCAGCTCCATGTCTCTTCACCTACATGGCCCAAGATGGGTGTCTACCGTGTCTGATTTCTACTCTAGTCTAGTAGGAAGGGAAAGGGAAAGTGGGATTGCTTGCACCTTCTCTTTCAGGGAACTCACAGTTGTAAAATCACAACTCCTTATTAAATAGTTTCCATTAAACAGTTTTCATACTTGCCTGCAATATGACCAGTTAAAAATTAAGGAGCCAAAAAACAAAACCAGGACTTCATGAAAGTGCCCCTGTGGGTAGGAGGAGGTTGATAGGAAAAGTCATAAGAGAATTGAGCTTCTATATATTAGCATTTGAGATAATCAGACTTGGTTGAGAAATGTATTTTGTCAGGGAAAAAGAAAATAAGAAATTAATGTTCTGGAAAAACACATGAACATTAAAAGACCAGATATTTGCTTCTTAAATGCCACTTCCCTACAGATGCATTCACTAACTTTTCACACAGAAACTGAGATGCCCTTACAATTATTTATCTATTTATACTATGTGCTTTTTTTGTTATATCTTCTCTAGGTAAGTGTCTATCTCAAATTCTGATTTAGTGGAACAAGTCAAATATATTGCTTATTCAAGGTCTTATATTGATAGCATCCAGGCCTCCAAATCTCAGTTTTGGCAAAGGAAAAGGAAACCTGCAGGGTGGCTATAGATTGCTCATCTGAACACTGGTGGGGGGTACTAGCGTGTCTGAACACTGCTGCCTATAGTACTGGGCGACTCCGGCCACGATCACAGGGGAGCTTCAAAAACAGTCTAGTTCAGAGTCTGATAGCACTAAGTTCTAATTCATCAATGACCAGAGGAATAAGGAATTCTGTGAGAAGGAATCTCATCTAGAATATCCTTAGGGCTTGGTGATAACCAAATTCTTAAAATCAGCTGATATAGGGTGGTGCAATGGTGGCTCAGTGTCAGAATTCTCACCTGCCATGTCAGAGACCCAGCTTTGATTCCTGGAGCCTGCCCATGCAAAAAAAAAAAAAAAAATCAACTGATATAAATTCAGTACTTACTCATGGCCAGGCATGATACTAATCCTTTAACTATATGTCATCTCATTTAATTGTCACAACAGCCCTTTGTGGTAGATGCTATTAATCCTCTCACTTTTTCACATGAAGAACTAAGACTTAGAGATGTTATGAGACTTGTAAAAGATCACTTAGCTAGTAATGTGGTATTCCCTGGATTCAACCCACAACGTCACTAAGCTATGTTGCCTCCCAGATATTGAGCCCTTGGGTTGATGTCATCTAAAGATTACTAGGATTTGACTCCACTTTCTTGGTGACTTTTCTACACACTGGTCTTTTCACATGTAGTCAGCATCTTCCCATGGATAGACAAGAGCAATAGTCAGGAAGTAAAATTTCATGTGTTATAAAAAATTAGTTTTTTAACATGATTTCAACTGCTTACTCACATATTTAATTAACTTGACTAAATAAATATTTTGCTAATATAAAAAATTAAGAAGCATATTACTAAAACTTAAGCTAAAGAGAGAGCATAAAATGGGAGGGGAGGAAAATAAACAATTTCTGTTTTGACCACCATGCAATAGTCACAAATTTAGTCTTCCAGTAATCCTGGTAGTTATACTTCTTGTTGTAAATCAATTAATTTTTCACAGACATCACTGTGGACTGGGAAAAACTGGACCAACCCTGAAAAAGATCTCCAATCCCAAAATACAGACAAAACAAGTCTTCTTATTCTATGAAAATGGGACCAGATAAGGTATTACAGTAAATTAACAATCAGCTAGCTAGTCGGTATTCTCTGACAAAAATCATATAACCTTAGCACCTCCAAATCCAGAAGCAGGAGCATCTATAATAGATGGAAAACTATAGATTCTGAATAAGATAGAAGAAATGAAATTCTAATCTGTAATGGAGTAAAAGCCAAATAACTAAAAGTGACAGGGAATGGATTTGCCTGAGCAGGGACAAGAAAAGGGATTCATTAGAGCATGATTGAAAGCAGTGACTGGAAAAAATCAAACTGACTCATTGATAACCTCACTAAACTGAGATTCCTTTATGAACTGCTTACATTGGTATGGGTATAGAGTAAATTGCTACAATGGGAACACAGGTTCAGGGCACACCAGAAACTTTCAGCAAATTATCCCATTATTGTTTTCACAGGCTAAAGAGTCCAGGAAGGACAAATAATCTCTTTGTCACTTACATAGCACAGGGAGTTCAAAAGAGCAGGGGAAGTCCCATTATGGTGAGTCTCCCGTAGTGGCTGAAAACTGATCCAAGTCAGATCAGCAATGACAACTCAGCATACCCCACTTTGCATCAGAGAATAAAAACAAATCTATACTGTTTGAGTGTGTGTTTTATCCACCTGGTGGGAGGGGTCTTGACTGAAAATTCTTGTTCTGATAAGCATCTGGAGCTGCTTATTCCTAGTTCCCAGGTTTAAGGTCTGGTCAGGCCTTTTCATCAGACTTAACATCTCCCACAGGTTGCGGACTGTCATACAATAGAAAAGGAGGCAGAGGTAGTGTTTAGTCATGAAGGTGGGGAAGGGTGAGTTCTGGGTGATGGTGTCCTAACAGATGTCTGTGACATCCCTGACAATGGGCAAGAAGTAGGAATACTGGCCTGATTGAAATGAATCATGTACATTAGGGAATTGAGGTTGAATCAGGAGCTTATAAGCATGGAGGCCTTAAAAGCCAGAAACATTTGGATTGCTTGACAGATTCCAAGGAGCCACTGTAAAGTCTTGGAAAGGAAATAGGATGATAAAAGCTAGTTAGGGGGATTAATCAGGCATGGATGATGTGGTAGTTAGATTCAGGTGTCAATTTGGCCAGGTGAAGGTGTCTAGTTCTATTGCTGTGGACAGAGCCAATGGCATGTGAACCTCATCTGTTGCTGATTACATCCGCAGTTGGCTAGGAGGCATGCCTGCTGCAATGAATGATGTTTGATTTAATTGGTGGGTGCTTAAATGAGAGAGCTCAATATAGCACAGCCCAAGCAGCATACCTCATCTCAGCACTTGCAGCTCAGCCCAGGCCTTTGGAGATGCAGAAAGGAACCACCCTGGGGGAAAGCTGTTGGAACCCAGAAACCTGGAGAAAAGGCCAGCAGAGATCGCCCTGTGCCTTCCCATGTAAGAAGGAACCTCAGTTGAAAGTTAGCTGCCTTTCCTCTAAAGAACTATACATTTTTAAGCAATAAATCCCCTTTTATTAAAGCCAATCTGTCTCTGGTATATTGCATTCTGGCAGCTAGCAAATTAGAACAGATGAGAATGACAAATTGAAGTCATGGGAGTAATAGAGTTCACTTCAGGACTGCTATAGTCATTCTTAAAGATATTAGAACATGATTTACCCATCCATTTCTCCAATACATATTGTCATGCACCAATTTCTGTTTTGGAATTGGTAGCTAGCTGTTTCATGTATGTGTGGTGTTTGGGTTTGCTAAATCTACTAGAATGCAATGTATCAGAAATGGTTTGGCTTTTACATTGGAGATTTGTTAGTCTACAAATTTACAGTTCTAAGGCCATGAAAATTTCCAAATTAAGGCACCAGCCAGAGGATACTTTCTGCAAAGAAAGGCTGCAGGCTTCTGGGACACCTCTGTCACATGGGAAGACACATGGCTGACATCCTCTGATCCTTCTCTCCAGGGTTTTGTGATTTTCAGCTTCTGGATTTAGTGGTTCTCTCTGTGGATCCTCTCTTAGTTTCTTTGAGTTTTTTCTCCCCAAACTTCTCTGAGTGTTGTTAGCTTCTCTCTGAGCTCTCTTGGCTTTTTCTATCCTTTATCCTCTCATAAAGGACTCCAGTAAAAGGATTAAGACCCAGTCTTGAATGGGTGTGGGTCACAGCTTAAATGGAAATAAGTGGAACTAATTATATTTCCAATTAATTTCCAAATGATTGGAACTAGTAAGCGAAATTTGGAACTATCCAAATGGTCTCACCCTCTTCAGGTCTGCACCCACAGGAATGGTTGAAAGAATATGGCCTTTTCTGAGATACATAATAGCTTCAAACCAGGACACTTGGCTTGGATTTCTACATATGTGAAATTTTCTGAAGTCAAAGAGCTTAATTTTAATGGTTTTATTGAGATATAATTCATCCTTAATAATTTTCCCTATTTTAAAGGTTATGATTAAATGGTTTTAGTATATTTACAGAGTTGTACAACTATTACCACAATCAATGTTAGAATATTCATTAATCCACAAAAAACTCTGTGCCATTAGCAATCACTCCCCATTGTCCTCAAATCCCTGGCCCTGTGCAAACACTAATCTACTTTCTGGCTTTATAGATTTTCCTATTCTGAACATTACATAAAAATGGAATTATATAATGTATGACTGGATTCTTTCACTTAGCAAAATGTTTTCAAATTTCAGCCATGTTTTAGCATGAATCAGTATATATATCCATTTTACTGAACTATTCCATTGTATGGTTATACTACATTTTGTTTATTCATTCATCAATTTCTGAACTGGACTACTTCCACTTTTGGAGTATTATGAATAATGCTGCTATGACTACTCATGTACACATTTTTATGTATATATACATTTTCAGTTTTCTTGGGTATGTGCCTGGGGTGGAATGATTAGTCATATAGGAACTCTATGTTTAACTTCATGAGGAACTGCCAAACTGTGTTCCAAAGTGCATTTTATATTCTCACCAGCAATGCACAAGAGTTCCAATTTCTCCACATCCTTGTCATGCCTGATATTGTTGATCTTTTTGGTTATTGCCAACCAAGCAATTGTGAAGTTATATCTCATTGTGGTTTTCATTAGAATTTTTCTAATGGCCAGTAATGTTGAGCATGTTTCATGAGCTTTTTGGCCATGTGTATATCTTCTTTGGAGAAATAGCTACTCAGATATTTTGCCCATTTTTAAATTGAGTTATTTATCTATTTATTATTGAGTTGTAGTTGTTCTTTATATTCTCTGAATGCAAGACCTTTATCAGAGCTGATTTCCAAATATTTTTCCCATTATCTGAGTTATCTCTTCACTGTCTTGATGGTATTATTTGCAGCCCAAAAGTTCTTAATTCTGATTAAGTCTAATTTTCTCACATTTTCTTTTGTCACTTGTGCTTTTGGTGTCATGTCTAAGAAGGCTTTGCCTAATCAAATATCAAGATGATTTACTCATTAGCTATCTTCAAAGAGTTTTATGGTATTAATCCTTAAATGTGTTTCTATGATCTGTTTTCTGTTCCTTTTTGTGCATTGTATAAGGAATAGGTATAAGTTCATTCCTTTACATAGGACATCCAGTTGTCTTAGAACCAAGTGTTTGAAAGTCTATTCTGTGCCCCATTGATTGTCTTTGTACGTATGTTGAAAATAAATTGACAATAAGGAAAAGGGTTTTTTCCTAAGCTCTCAATTCTATTTTTATCTATTTCTATCCTTATACAAGTACCACACAGTCTTGATTATTTAGCTTAATATTAGGTTTTGATCAGGAAATGTAAGTCCTCCAACCTTTTTCTTCTTTTCCAAGACTGTTTTGGTTGTTCTGAATCCCTTTTATTTCCTTATGAATTTTAGGATCAATTTCTTTTAAAAAGGCAGGTGGATAGTTATAGGAATGCATTGAATCTGTGTATCAATTTTTGGAATATTGCCATCTTAGCAATATTAAGTCTTCTAACCCACAAGCACAGAATGCCTTTCCCTTTATTTATGTTTTTAATTTTGCGTTTATTTATTCCTAAGAACTTCACTTTTTGATGCAATTTTGAATGGAATTATTTTCTTAATTTCATTTTCAAACTTTTCATTGCTTATATAGAGAAATACATTTTAATTTTGTGTATTTACCTTATACACTGCAACTTTGCAACCATTTTTTATTTCTAATATATGTGTGGATTCCTTCTGATATTCTGTTCATAAGTTCATTAAAAAATACAGTTTTCCTACTTCCCTTCTAATCTGGATGCCTTTTATTTGTTTTCTATTTTATTATTATTATTTTAATTCATTAATTAATTGATTGATTTGTTTGTTACTTTCATCTAATTTCCATGGCTAAAATCTCTAGTGCAATATAGTGGAGAAAGTGGATATATTTGTCTTCTACTTGATCTTAGAGGTAAAGCATTCAGTCTTCCATGATTAACTATGATGTTAGCTGCTGGTTTTACATACATGCCTTTTTTCAGGTTGAGGAAATTCCCATCTATTTGTAGTTTAAGTAAGTTTTTATCATGAAATGGTGTTGGATATTGTCACATGATTTTTCTGCATCTGTTGAAATTATCATGCAGCTTTTGTCTTTTATTCTTTTGATGTGGTGTATTACATTGCACTTGGGTTGTTAAACCAACTTGGCATTCCTGTGAGAAGTCACAGTTGGTCAAGGAGTGTAATCATTTTTATCTATTACGGGATTCAGATTTCTAATATTTTGTTATGGATTTTTGTACCTATAACTCTTAAAAGATTTGGCCCCAAAAAGAAAAATAAATAAAAAAGATATTGGCTGGTAGTATTATTTTCTTGTGATGTCCATTAGTTTTGGCATCAAGATAATACTGGAATCACAGAGTTTGAAACTGCTCCTCTGTTTCAACCTTTAGGAAGTGTTTGTGAAGATTTGGTACAAATCTTCTTTAAATTTTTATAGAATTCACCGGTGAGAATACCTGGATTTTTGGTGAGGCCTGGATTTTTTCTAGAGATGTGATGTTGAGGGGGAGTTTTTAAATTACCTATTTTATCTCTTTATTTTACTATTACAATTTGTTTTTATTTCTTCTTGCATTAGTTTCAGTGATTTGTAACTTTCTAGGAATTTGTTCATTTAATTTAATTTATCTAACTTGTGGCATATTATTGTTAATAGATGCTATTGTAATTAATTTTATTTCTCTAAAATTCATATTAATTTCTTTATTTTCATTCCTGATTTTAGTAATTTGAGTCATCTCTCTTCTTTTCTTGGTCAGTCTAGCTAAAGGCCTGTCAATGTTTTTATTGTTGTTGTGTGTTGGTTTTATCTTTTTCAAATAACCAACTTTGGGTGGTTGATTTTTCTTCTATCCTAAACTTCATTATTTACTAGCTTCTTCTTGCTTTAGATTAACTTTGCTGTTCTTTTCTCAATGTGTTAAGTGGAAGGTTGTGGTTTTTTTTTACATGATCAGGCACCGGGAATCGAACCCGGGTCCTCTGGCATGGCAGGTGAGCATTCTTGTCTGCTGAGTCACCGTGGCCCGCCCTGGAAGGTTGTGTTTTGATTTGAGATCTTTGTTCCTATTTTAATATATTATTTTATTGCTACAAACTTCCTACTAAGCACTGCAGTGGTTGCATCTTATATGTTTTGGTATTTTGTATTTTTGTTTTCTAACATCTCAAAGTCTTTCATACTTTCCCTTGTATTCCTTTGACCCATTAGTTTTTAAAGAGTGGGTTGTTTAATTTCCACTTATCTATATCACAAATTTTTTCCTGTTATTGTTTTCTAATTTCATTAAACTGTATCCGAAGAACACATATTGTATGATTTCAATCCTTTTAAATGTATTTAATCTTGTTCTGTGGTTTACCATATGGTATATCCTAGAATATATTCCATGTGTTCTTAAGAAGAATGTTAGGTTTAATTGGTTATGTTGTTCAAGTCTTCTATTTCCTTTTTGTCCCTCTGCCTAATTGCGCTATCCATTATTGAAAATGGGTTGTTCAAGCCCAACCATTATTATTAAATTGTCTACTTCTCTTTTCAATTCTGTCAATTTTTTCTTCATGTATTTTGAGATTCTCTTATAAGAGAGATTATCCCTTTTTTAATTATCTCTAGTGACATTTTTCATATTAAAATATTTTGTCTAATATGAGTATAGCCAACTTAGCTCACTTATGATGGAAATTTGCAAAGTATATCTTTTGTGGTGCTTTTACCTAAAACCTGCATATATATCTTTGAATCTAAAGTGCACTGCTCTAGATAGCATATGGTTGGGTCTTGTTATTTTAACCAGTCTCAAAATCTTGGCCCATAGATTAGATTTAATTCACTTACATTAAATGTTATTATTAATATAATTAGATTTATGACTGCCATTTTACTTTTTGTTTTTTTAAATAATTTATGTCATTTATTGTTCATTTTCTCTTTATTGCCTTATTTTGTTAGGTGGATATTTTGTAGTGTAGCATTTAATTACTTTAATGACTTTCCACTATACCTATAAGATTATCTTCTCAATAGTTGAACTAGAATTTACAGTATGCAACTTATCAGAATCTACATCAGATTTATACAATACTGACTTAATGGCAGTGATATATAGAACATTACTTCTATATAGCTCTATTCCATC
>PVIY010055264.1:0-13828 GCA_004026745.1 Myrmecophaga tridactyla | reverse complement strand
GGTGATTCCTTTCTGCATCTCCAAAGGCCTGGGCTGAGCTGCGAGTGCTGAGATGAGGAATGCTGAGCTGCTTGGGCTGTGCTATGTTGAATCTCTCATTTAAGCACCAGCCAATTAAGTCAAACGTCACTCATTGCAGCAGACACGCCTCCTAGCCGACTGCAGATGTAATCAGCAACAGATGAGGTTCACATGCCATTGGCTCATGTCCACAGCAACAGAACTAGGCACCGTCACCTGGCCTGGTTGACACCTGAGTGTAACTGCCACAGGAGGGCTCTGAGCGAGGGGCCACAGGAGAGGGCCACCGCCCACCCCCCTTCAGGGCCTGCACCCCGTGCCCCCGAGCCCCCTGCCCGGCTCCCCACCTGCGCCCACCGCCCTGTGCCTGGCCAGAGCCAAGCCCTTCTCTTTTGTTGTTGCTGCTGTTGTTCTAGTACCACGTACACAACCCAAAAGGTTCCCTTTTAAGCACATTCGGATATAAAATTCCGTCGTGCCAATGGCACGCACAGGGCTGTGCCACCATCACCACCGCCACCGAAACGCTTCCGTCCACCGGGCCCTGCACCCACCTGGCGTTAACTCCCGCCCCCGCCCCGCCCCCCGCGGCCGCCTCTCCTCTCTGAATTTGCACGGCCTGGTGGTCCCACAGGCGTGAGATCGAGCACTGGCTGTCCTTCCGTGTCTGGCTTGTTCCACTCCACGTGTCTTCAAGGTTCACCCGCGTTGCCACCCGCACGGGACCCTCACCCCTTTGGGGCCGGATGAGATTCTGAAAGGGACCTCAGACCGCCCCTGGCCCAGCTCGCCTGCCCCAGGTTCCCACCACCAAATCTCTCATGGACGCCACGGAGGCTGCGGGTGCACATTTCACAGATTCGCCGGGGACAGAGGCTGCCGGGCCAAGAAAGCCCTGAGAGAACGCAGGGAAAAGGAAGTCCCCGGATTTTTGGAAAATCAAAATGACCCTCCAGCTGTGGGCGAAGTAATGCAGGATCCGGTCAGTACGGGGATGGCAAAGTGGGCTTCCGAGCTCCTCTTGCCAACGGCTCACTGTCATGTGCAATGACTGTTTATAACACCCGTGAAGCAGGAGGGAGAAAAGTAGGCAGAATCGAGGCGTTAATTCCTCCAACCCGCATAAGAATTATCCCCAGAGTCGCTTAAGGAATCTGCCCCACAGCTTCCCTCTGCATAAGGATTTCAAACAGATCGGGTCCTTAGAAAATGTACAAATAAAATCCAACTCCCATTTGATAAGCAGTGGAAGAAAAGGCAATTAAATGTGCCAGATGAGCTTTTAATTTTTATATTACTTCCATTTTCTTGCCCTCAATACACAAATTTCTTTTTAAATATCGTAAAAAAAGAGAGAGAGAGAGACCTTAGCATATATGTTCTTTTGTCTCCGGCTTATCCTGCACAGACCACTGTCCTGCAGGTTTATTCAGTGGCTTGCCTCTCTACAGTCCTTTTTGCAGGTGCACCATATACCATCACATAATGGTCTCACATCGCACCATTCTGCTTCTCAGACGTATCCTCCGGCTGCCTCCATCTATTGGGCATCATGGATAATGTCCAAAGTCTACAAACCATGTCTCACAGCACGCTCGCTTGGTTGCACAATCAGCAGCACTCTCCATTTTAGACAATTTTCATTGGCCCATAATGACAAAGAACTAACAAAGACAGTGTCACCAACAATCAAATCAAAGCTACCCCTTATCACCTGTCTCTCCCCCAAATTCGTTGTCCCTGGTAGTGCTGTGGGACTGTTGACATCTTCCTGTTAACTATTGGTCATAGCATGCAATTTTAGTTTTCCCCTCTACCCCTCTACTATTGACTCTTTATCCAATATCACACCTTTGAAATAGTTCATGTGAGAACTTATTCACAACTGTAGACTCAATCTTTATGGCGGAATAACATTCTGCTGTTTGGATATACCATATTTCATTTTACCCTTCGTCTGCTGACGGACGCTTGGGTTGCTTCCATCGTTTGGCTGTTGTGAACATCGGTGCCCGGACATCTGTCCAACAAGGAGTCGTCTTTAAGTCCCCTGTTTCTTCACCCACATCTGATCCATCAGGTCCCGTTCTCTCAGCCTCCATCACACACTAGCACCAGCCCACCTCTCGGCCTCCACCCAACGCCAGGCGGCTCACCTCTTGCCTGGACGCCACAGCAGCCATCAAAAGGTGTCCCGCCCCCTTGCTCTCAGCCTCTAAAACCAATTGTCTACTCATCAGACTGACCTTATAGCAGCACCATCCTAACTGTACTGTTTCCCAGTCTGAAGCCCTCCAATGGGTCCTACCAGGTATTAAAACTTTTTAAAGACATTAAGACAGACTGGCTATGGCACCAGAATATAGAAAGACTAAATGTACAGAAGAGGCGCCCAGAAACACAGCTGTGCCTAAATGAGGAATTGATATATCACAAAGAGAGTCACCAGCCAATGGGGAAAAGACAGGCCCTTATAAATGGTGCCAGGCGAGTGGTGATCCATATGGAAAAGGTATAATTAGATTCCCACCTACAATCATACACAGCACTGCAGGTGGATTCAAGTTTACATGTGAGCAACAAAATTGTAACACATTTAGAAGAAAATATGGGAGGACTTTTATGCTTCAGGGTAAGGAAAGGTTTCTTTACTAAGTAAATTTGTTGCTTAAGTATAACATATAAAGAACAGTGCACAGGCTCTAAGTGGAGAATTGGGGCGTGGCCAGCGACGCAGACGACCCCCAGGCCCCGGGATGGGACGCGATGTCAGGCATGAGAAGCCCCAGTCGGGCAGACAGAGATGGAGGAGTCCGATAACGCTAACATTTAAATCTTCCGTTGAACAAGAAAGACCATAAAAACAAGATGAAAAGATATGCCACAATCTGGAAGGAGATGTTCACAGAACACATAACCAGCAAGAGAGGAGTATCTGCAAATCTTTGAGACATAAGACAGCCAGCCCGACAGCGCACGCAGCGTCCTTACAGACAAGCACGGCCCGGGGAGCAAAACCCTCCGGGCCAGCAGTGCCGTGCGACAGCCGCTCCACCTCCCCGGCATCGGAGAAATAGCAAATAAAGTCCAAGCGGGAGCCTACCTCACCCACAAGACTGAGAGGTTTTTTTTTAAAGCTGTGCTCCCAAATGGGGGGCTGCGGGGCAGGGGGCGCCGTGGGGCCGAGCTCCCCGCCATGCGGCCCCGCCCCGGGCGCGGGACTCCGCGGAGGACGGAAGCGCTTCCCGTGGGCGCCGGGAGAGGGGACGGTCCGCTCGCGCCTCCGCAGGTGCCCAGTGCCCGCAGCCCGGGAACCGCGCGGCTCCCCAAGTGAGCGGAAACAAGACGACCGGGCCGGTGCAATGGGGACAGAGGGGCCCGTGCGCAGGGCGGGACTCGGAGGGGCGGCGCGGCGCCGGCCAAGCAAAGGGGCTGCGGAGCAGAGGCGCCGCCCTCCGCTGCCCAGAGCGCCCGGTGGGTGCTGCGGCTGCCCGGGCCGTGCGCCCAGCTGCCCCAGGCCCTGTGGCATGAAACAACCCTGTGGACTCTGCCCACAGGTCCTGAGGGCAAGGATCGTGGACAGGGTGTGGTGGCACAGTTTTCCCTGGGCTCTGCTTGGGGACCCCGCTGCGCCCCGGTCGGCTGGGACCGACCCCCACCCCCACCGCGGGGCTTGACCTGGCCGTCCTGCCGACAGCAGGGGTGGCCAGGGGTCGCAACACCCCGAGAGGGACAGAGCCCGGCGGACGCCTTCCCAGCCCTGGGACCTTTCCTTGGAGGTGACACAGCTGCACTCATTCCTCAGGGCAGCCCCAAAGTCCCGTCAGATCTCAGGATCAGGGGGAGCAGACGCCCCTGTGCTAGGGTGGCCAGGCTATGGGCGGGAGTATTTCTGTGCCCCGTGAGGGTTTGGGAGGGGCCCCAGGAGGCCGGCATCGGGGCGCTGGGGGCTGTGAGGTCATGGGGTCATGGGTCAGCATGGAGGCTGCCACCCCCTCCACTGGGGCCAGAGAAGCAGAGGGCACCGCGGCCGAGGCTGTCATCACACCTTCAGGCTTCCACCGTCAGCTCAGCAGCCGCTTTCCTGCTCGGAGCTCACCTTTCCACCTGGGACAGTCAGGCGAAAGGCAGAGGGGGTCCCATGCACATCGCAGACCTTTTGAGACTCTGATGCAAGCGCTGAGCTGTCTCCTGGGCTCAGGACCTGCGCTCAGAGCACCCACAGGTGAGAGCAGGTAGGACGCTGGAGGCTGGCACAGTGTCAGCAGAGCTCGGTGGCTTTGGGTCTCCTAGACTGACCCAGCGACCTGGGGTGAATCCGGACCCGCCGCGTGGGCAGGTGAACTCGCCCCACCACCCCGTGCCTTCACTTCCCGCCTCTAAGTTAGGGATCTGTGAGGGGCCCCACCTGCAGCGAGAGGAATGCATTTGGCTGCAGGGAGCTCAGCCCAGCAGCCATCAGTGGCTTCAATAAAAAGGCAGTTGTGTGTCTCGCATCCAGAAAAGCCCCAGCATCTGTGGGTCCTGGCATTGACTGGGGAACTCAAGAGAGAGAGGACGTCGTCTTTGTCCCTTCCAGCAGGAAACGCCATGGCCAGGACGGAGCCGCCGCAGCCGGCTGTGGGGAGGCTGCGCCCTGCCCTGCGCTCCTCCACCAGCGCCGGGCCACACTCCTGAGCGGGCTTCGCAGAGGTGCGGGGTTGAGGGGGATGGCACCACGATCAGACAGTAGAAGTGCCCTCAGCCCCGATGCCAGGCGCATGTCCCCTTCCGAACTGCCAAGGACCTCCCAGCCTCTATTAAGGGAGGCGATGGGGAAGGGCCTGGGAATACGGGGTGGCCAGCCCAGGGCCTCGGCCCCGTCCTCTCCTGGCTGTCAGCACCCAGCACGGGTGAACATTCAGTCCCCCACGGCCCCCAGGACTGCAGCTGAGGGACCCCGAGGCCCGCGCTGCCGAAGGCCCTGCCAGGCCCGTGGCCCGGGTCCCAGAGGAGCACTGCGGGGACACACCGCACGGCTGGTGCCAGACATGCGGGGGCACAAAGCGTCTCTGCTCGTGCTCTGCCTGCTTTCTGAGCTTCTTGCTTCTCCTTCAAGGCTACCCCGCTCTTGGGGGCTGCCGGGCACGTCACACAACATCCCGCCGTGTCACGCCACATCCCGCTGTGTCACGCCACATCCCGCCGTGTCACGCCACATCCCGCCGTGTCACGCCACATCCCGCCGTGTCACACCACATCCCGCCACTCGCCCCTAGATGGACCGCGACGCAGCAGCAGACCCAGCAGGGCAGGTGGAAGGAAGTGGGGGAAGCGCCAGTGCATTTGTCACCACGTCCGCCTGGTCCAGTTCCCGGCAGAGTCCCTGGGGCGGGGGTCAAAGCCAGGGCAGGGTGGCTCACGGGACCTCTCTCACCTTCGGGCTGGGGGCAGGAGAGTCTGCAGCTGCCCCCCAGGGCTGAGGGGAGGGGCAGTACCCGGGCCCAAGGACGGACGGCTGGCCACTGCCCTTTGGGAGAGGTGGCCCTGGCCCCACCCGGCCTGCAGACGACGTCGTCATGGGGCACACAGCGTCCAGTGCCTGCCCCCGCCACTGGCCAGAGCCCAAACCACAGGCTGCACCTACCGTTGCTTAAAAAGAATGTTTTTCCTTGTTGCTGTTCTGATGACAGAAGCAATTCTTGGGAAGTTGTTGCTTGGGGGGTATAGAGTATTCGGGAATTTTGGAAAATTTAAAATAAAGCTTATTTTAAAAAAAGCAAATCATGTTCACTATAGAAAAGTTTAAAAGACACAAAGAAAATTAAAATCCAGCCTTAATGGGGACAACCAAATCAATAGGCCAAGCCCTAAATCCTGGGGTTTGCCCCTATGAAACTTATTCCTGCAAAGGATAGACTAAGCCTACTTAAAATTAGGCCAAAGAGTCACCCCCAGAGAACCTTATTTGTTGCTGAGATGTGGCCTCTCTCTCTAAGCTGACTTGGCAGGTGAACTCACTGCCCTCCCCCTCTCTACATGGGACAGGATCCCGGGATGAGTCGGGACCTGGCGTCACCGGACTGAGAAAACCTTCTTGACCAAAAGTGGGAAGTGAGAGATGAGACAAAATAAAGTGTCAGTGGCTGAGAGATTCCAAACAGAGTCGAGAGGTTGTCCTGGAGGTTATTCTTATGCATTATATAGATATCATAGTTTATGGTGTATTGGAGTGGCTGGAGGGAAGTTCCTGAAACTGCTGAGCTGTGTTCCAGTAGCCATGTTTCCTGAAGACAATTGTACAAAGATTTCACTTTTGCAATGTGACTGTGTGATTGTGAAAACCTTGTGTCTGGTGCTCCTTTTATCCAGGCTATGGACAGATGAGTAAAAAATCAAGGATAAAAAATAAATAAATAATGGGGACAAGGGGTAAAATATATTGGGGAGATGGAAATACTAGCGGTCAATGAGAGGGAGGGGGAAGGGGCATGGGATGTGCGTGTTTTTTTCATTTTTCTTTGTATTTCTGGAACGATGCAAAGTTCTAAAAACTGATGATGGTGATGAACACACAACTACGGGATGTGATGATTATGAGCCCCTGATTGTGCACCACGTGTGAAGATCTGTCAATAAAAGTATTAAAGAAAAAAAATCCGGCCTCCAGCCCACACCCTGGGAGCCAGGCAAGAAGGAGGTGTGG
This sequence comes from Myrmecophaga tridactyla, assembly GCA_004026745.1. Taxonomy (NCBI): domain Eukaryota; kingdom Metazoa; phylum Chordata; class Mammalia; order Pilosa; family Myrmecophagidae; genus Myrmecophaga; species Myrmecophaga tridactyla. Next base: position 7,122 of record PVIY010055264.1, on the reverse strand, counting down.
CCCCCCGAGCCTGCGGGTAATTTCCTCCAGGTGAACTGTTGTGCGTGGATGCAGAAACCCCAGGCACACATGTGGTTTTACGTGGGCCACTGTCTGCCTCCCATGACCATGTCACGGACAGTCTTCGTGTGAGCGCCTGGCACCGTGGGTCAGGGCCCGGCTCCCAGGGGGTCAGCATGGGACACGGCTGCCCGTCTGTCCATCCGTCCGTCTGTCCTTGCCAGAATCTGTTTCCACCCTGGGGTTTGCTCACCGGCCCTCCCCCAGCCCTGGCCCGCCCACAGGAGGCCGCGGATATGTGGCCGCCACGGGGGCTGTTCGGGTGCCTCCGGGTCCCTCTGCGGGGACAGAGAAAACCCCCAGCCCTCCTGCCCTTCCTCGAGTTCAGGAGGAATCAACCCTCTAACCCTCCAAGCTCGGCCAACGCCCCAGTTCCGGCGGCTTGGGACCCATGTGAGATGGGGGGCTCCCGGAGGGAAGGGCCGCAAGCCAGGAGGGCCGCGGGGCGGTGCCATCCCTCTCCAGGCCTCCAGCAGGGGAGCTGCATCGATCCCATTCAATGGATGCAGAAACTGAGGCTCCCCATGGTTGAGCTGTCAGCAGACTTCCTCACAGATGGGTCAGGTGTCAGGGGCAAGAGACCGGGGCTGGCCTGCCTGGAATGGGGACGTTTCCCAGGGCAGGGCTGGCCCTGCTGGCCAGGCCTGGCTGCCTCTCGCTGAGGGCTCTGGGAGTTGGCCCCTGGATGTAGCCTAGGGGCCAAGGCTCCGATGGACGTGTCACGGGCACCCAGCCTCGCCAGCATCTGCCCACTGCTGACTCATGGAGCCCAAAAAGTCCAAATTTTATAAGGTCAACCCAGCATCCTAGGATGCATACCCTGGACTTGTTGACATGTGGGCCTAGGGTGGATTCTGCCAGGGAGATGGGTGTGGGCACACACGGGGGCTCAGGCTCCCGGATCCGTCGTCCAGCCACAGGCAGGAGAACCTGGACCAGAGGTGGGAAGGCCAGAGCGCCAGGCCCACCTTCTCCCACCAGCTCCCACTGAGATCTTGGCTGGGTCTTGCCCCCTTCCCGAGCTCTGACTCCTCATGTGAGGAATCCTACCCTTGGGAGTCTCGAGGGGCAGGCATGGTGAGACACATCTCTTTTGCCCCATCCTCAGGGATGGCTCTTACCCCAGGAATAGCCACTAAGTCTCACCCCCTGTACCAGTGCTGGTGGATTAGCAGTGGCTGTCCCAGACACTGTGAGGAGAAGGAGTCACAGCTGTGCGGTAATGGATTAGCAATGTCTGCGCAGGGCACAGGACAACGCAGTGGTGGCATGTGTGACGTGTGTTTGCTAGAACTGTGATCCCACATGCATCCTGTGGCCCTTGTGAATTTCCCAAATGCTCAACAATAACCCCATTTCTTCGAAGACTGAGCCCTTGGAGAGATTGTGCAGCTGTCAAGAGGCAAATCTGCATTGGCCTTGCTTCTCGTAGCCACTTCCTGCCCCAGATAATCCAGGGCCTGCACTGGGGTTTCACCTGTGAGGTCACAACAAAATCTTGAGGCTTTCCATTCTGAATTCTCCCGTCAGAGCCAACTTCCCCAGCAGGGCCCCTGCTTCTAAATGCTCCCCTACCAAACTCACGCTGCCTCTGCCCAGCCTGTGTGGTTCAGATGCAGGACATCTGAACCTCCTTGGTGGGCTTTTTATTTTCCCTGCTTCTCCCAACCACTTTATATGCAGAGCAGAGAAGGCAGCATATTGTACCTGCTTTTTACTTTCTTCCTATTTTTAAAATTAGAGCAGTTGTAGGTTTATAAAAAAAATCATGCAGAAAGTACAGACTTCCCACATACCTCCTCACACACACAATTTTCCCTACTATTAACATTTTGCATTAATGCGGTACCTTTGTTACAATTGCCGAAACCGTATTATTATAATAACATATTCTAACTCCAGTCCATAGCTCACGGCTAGGGAAAAGGACAAGTGTTGGCGAGTATCTGGAGAAGCAGGAACCCTCCTGCATGGCTGGCGGGAATGTAACACGGGGCAGCCACTGTGGACAGCAGTTTGGCACTTCCTCAGAAAGCTAAGCATAAAATTGCAATATGACCTGGCCATCCTACTCCCAGGTGTATAACCCCAAGGAATTGGAAACAAGGACTCAGATGGCTATTTGTACACTGATGTTCATAGCAGCATTTTTCACTATTGCCAAAAGATAGAAGCGACAAAATGTCCATCAGCCGATGAGTGGGTAAGCACAGCGTGGCGCAGCCATGTAACCGTTCCACCGTGAAAGGGAACGGAGCCCTGCTGCCTGCCACAACACGGCGGACACTTGGAGACGTTACGTTGAGGGAAAATAAGCCAGACACAAAAAGACCGATATCGTGTGATTCCACCTATACGAAACAAGTGGAATAGGCAAATTCACAAAAGACAGAAAGACCAGGGCTGAGGGGAGGAGGCGGCTTTAGTTGTGGCTTAAATGAACACAGAGTTTCTGTTTGGAGGGAGGGAGAACTTTTGGCAATGGATGGTTGTGATGGTGGCACGACATCGTAAATGTAGTAAATGCCACCGAACTGCACTCTTGAAAGTGGTTAAAGCCGGGAATTTCATGTTGCTTATAAGTCACCACACACACACACACACACACACACACACACAAAAGCAGACACTTACCTGCCTCCAGTGGGGAATTTCCAGCTCTGTGGCGGGCTGAGGGCTGACAGAAGACATGGGACTGCAGGACAGTCCTCAGGCCAGCTGGCCCCACGTGACGCTCATCAAGAAGGAGGATGCCAAAAAACAAGGAGCATGACACGCCGTCACTGTTTGCTGAGCCTTGGGCTGGTCTCCGCCTTGTTTCCTCCTGGAAGAGGCTTGTTTGCCTCCGATAGGTGACCTCACTCCACCTGTCTGCAGGCTGTCGGGTCGCGGGGGCCCCCCAGGGCTCGGGCGCAGGGCGGAGGGCGAAGCCGTGTGCTGGAGAGGTGCCCACAGCAGGGGCTCCGGGGAGGACGCAGTTTGCAGGATTCCGGAATTTTCCCGAGAGTGGGTCCATTGAGGCCCCGAAATCCCACCTCCATGGAATGCACAAACCCTTCCCTCAACCAACTCCCTCCCAGGTGGCTTCCACTTGAATGGCCCCAGGGACAGGGAGCTCAGTTGCAACAGATGGAGAGTCTAGGTGTCTTTTATTTCTTCTTTGTGTTTCTATGTGGATTTGACTTTTCTACCACAAAATACTATCAAATATCTATGGCACACTTATTGTGTCCCAGGCATTGTGACAGACATAGAGGCATAGAGCAGTGAGCAAAACAGATAAAAATCCCCACCTGTCTGCAAGGAGCTCACATACTAGCGAGAGAATAAAGACAATGAGCAAATAAATGAGAATAGAGAGTACGTCAAATGGTGAAGAGTGCTGAGGAGAAAAATAAAGCAAGGAAGTGGGGTGGGGAGTGCTCGGTGTGCATTTTAACAGGCAGTGGTGGCAAAAGGGACATTTGAGCAAAATCCTGGAAGAGACAAGAGGCTGAGCCACTGTGTGCCCTGGAAGCGAGGTGCAGGCAGAGGGAACCGCTGCTGCAAAGGCCCTGGGGTAGGGGGTGCAGTGGGAGGTGGGGAGAAACAGCAGGGAGCCAAGTGGAGAGCTGAGGTCAGGAAGGGACAGAATGGCTTATGCACAGGTGTGGCTTTTGTAATGCAGAAAACCAAGTTTTTACATCCAAAAGGGCTGGATTCTAGTAGCGGCTCAGATCTGACCAAAAAGTTGGGAATGCCCAAATCCAGTCTTGGAAAGCCGAGGGGAGACCGCGTGGCCCAGCATATCTGCAGCTCTGACCTCCTCACCCGAGGAAACAAACGGATAAGGTGACTTAGTCTTCACAAGCAATTGTATTGATCTAGGAAAACTAAAGGCAAAGGGCTTTGTGAGGCCAGAGGCTCAGCTGGAGAAGCCGTGCTGCCAGGGGCACGGGGGTGGGACAGGGTGGGGGTAGGGGGTGGGCGGTGGGGCAGGGAGGGCCGGAGTCGCCGGGGTGTGGTGGCCGGTGGCCAGTCAGGGCCTCTGTAGGGGCACCCGGTTTCCTGACCGCTTCATCAGGACCTGACAAAGTGTCATTGTTACAGGTCACATACGATCACTATCTTCCCAGTGGTATTTCTGGTGTGTGTGCTGCCTCTGGTATCGGGAGAGAGGCGTTGGGTCACGCGGCTGGCCCCGTGCACTTTCATCCAGGACCCCAGGCAGAGGCTCCCTCGGTGACATGACACTCCCCTCCCCGCCCCCGCCCTAGGGTCCACCTATGTCCCCCAGTCCAGCGGGGCGTGGCCGGGGGGCAGCCACCAGCCCTGACCGCTGAACTCAGGCAGTCACGGTTTCAAATTCTAACTCTACCTCTCCCTTCAGTGACCTTGAGCCACTTACTTAATCGGTCTAAGACCAAATGTTCTTATCTGTAAAATGGATATCAAGATTATGCTTTATCTAGAATGAGCTGAGACCCAGCATCAAAGGATTGAGAAAACCTTCTCGACCAAAAGGGGGAAGAGTGAAATGAGACAAAGTGGCAATGGCTGAGAGATTCCAAACAGAGGTTATCCTGGAGGTTATTCTTATGCATTAAGTAGATATCACCTTGTTATTCAAGATGTAATGGAGAGGCTGGAGGGAACTGCCTGAAAATGTAGAGCTGGGTTCCAGTAGCCATGTTTCTTGAAGATGATTATATAATGATATAGCTTTCACAATGTGACTCTGTGATTGTGAAAACCTTGTGTCTGATGCTCCTTTTATCTACCTTGTCAACAGATGAGAGGAACATATGGAATAAAAATAAATAATAGGGGGAACAAAGGTTAAAATAGATTTCGTTTGAAATGCTAGTGATCAGTGAAAGGGATCAGTAAGGGGTATGGCCTGTAAAAATTTTTTTTTCTGTTTGTTATATTTTTCTGTTGTCTTTTTATTTCTTTTTCTGAATTGATGCTAATGTTCTGGGAAATGATCATGATGATGAATATGCAACTATGTGATGATATTGTGAATTGCTGAGTGTGTGTTGGGAATGTTTGTTTCTTGTAATTTTTTTAATTAATAAAAAATTAAAAAAACAAACAAAGATAAATAATAGGGGGAACAAATGTTAAAACAAATTTAGTTTGAAATGCTAGTGATAAATGAAAGTGAGGGGTAAGGGGTATGGTATGTATAATCTTTTTTTTCTCTTATTGTTTTATTTCTTTTTCTGTTGTCTTTATTTCTTTTTCTGAATTGATGCAAATGTTCTAAGAAATGATGACTATGCAACTATGTGATGATACTGAGAATTACTGAACATATATGTAGAATGGAATTATATGTTAATGTTATTGTTTGTTCTTAATTGTTTTAATTAATGAATTAATTTTAAAAAAAGATTATGCTTTACGGGGATATTTGGAGAATTACAGAAGGCTTGGCACATAAGAAACATCAGTGCAGGGAGGCAGCCTCGGCTATTACTATAATTTTTTAATTTTTTGCATGGGCAGGCACTGGGATTCGAACCCGGGTCTCCGGCATGGCTGGCGAGAATTCTGCCACTGAGTCACGGTTGCACCACCCTATTATTTTTATTATTGTGACTGACAGTGAGACCACCTTACTATCTAGTGCCCACACAGGATTTCAGTGCCTGAGTTTGCATTTACGCTTAGCAGTGTGTTGGTGCAGTCCTTTTTAATTGCTGCTGGCTAACAGGAAAATCACAGAGGTGATTTAATGTGTAAATGGTGCGTTGCAGCCAAGGGAAGGCCCCATGATGTAACAGCCTGCTGTGCAAATAAAAGTACTGTGGGGATCTGAAAAGCAGTGGCAGTCCTGGCACATCCCAGCGCCTGCCGCGTCCCGGGAGACCCTCCCTGGTGGCCACTGCAGAGCCCCCCCTGCGAGTGGCAGCTTGGTTCCAGCCAAACAGCATCATCCTTCCCCTTAAACTGATGTTTTGCTTTGAATGTTATGGGGTTTGTAGTTTTGTTATATTTATCGTGTAAATCTGTGCAGGATGTACTGAAAAAAGCAAGATGCAAATAGTATGCCCCCTTTTGAGAAGGACGGGTGGACATAGATAAACGTGCGTGTGGTTTGCAGAAAGAAGCAGGACCAATCAAGCCTAAATAAAGTTAGCACCTGGGTGTAGAGGGGCCCTTCCCAGGAGGAGCCAGAGTGGGCCAGTTTTCTGTTTAGCTCTGACCTTTGGGTCATGAGTCACCTATTGAGTTTGGACTGGGGCCAGCGCGGGAGCCATGGAAGGGGGGAAGGGGACACCCCGCGGGGCCTGGGGCCTGCGGTTCGCATCCCCTTAGAGCAGCGACAGCGTCCCCTGCCCTGGCAGGAAAGGGCCCCGTGGCCGCCCTGAAGACCAAGCTTCCCTTCCTGGAAATTTCCCTCTCTCTTAAGAGGAGAAAGTGGGTGGGGGCGGCCTGCGGCCCTGGGCGGAGGGGGCTGGGCAGGCCCGCGGGGTGTCTCGGCGGTGGGGCGCAGGGAGGAGGGCGCCGCCCACCGTGCATCTGGCCGAGGCTCCAGACCCCCACAGCCGGCCAGTCCTGTGTCACGTTGGGAAGCGCCGCCTCTGAGGACCGCCCTCTGTCCTCCGACCTCAGGGGCAAGAGGTCCGGGCGCCGGGCAGCACGTGGGGCGGCCGGGAAGCCACGGGAGGGCTGGGCCGAGCCCGGAGCTTCCCGCGGGGGAAACTAACCTACCAGCATCGGGGGCCACCATGGCGGTTCCATCCTCGGCTGCCGGCCTGGGCAAGTGCAGGGGGGTCAGGAGAGCGGGGGAGGCAGTGCATGGGGCGGGGGCCCTCCTAGAATGGGGATCCACCTTTGCGGTGACCGGGCCGCTGGCCGGGGCTGAGGAGCACCCTGCCGGCACCACCCAGCGGCGTGCTCCTTGTTACCCGACTTCACAGATGGGGAAACTGAGGCCCAGGGAGGTCGAATGTTTTGTCCTGGGGCATCGAGCAATTTCAGAGCCAGATGTGAACCCCCGGCCGGGTGGTTCGACGCACTGCACTGCCCCCTTCCGTGGGGTGGGAGGGCGTTGCGTGGCTGGTCCAGTGG
>PVIY010055263.1:0-13821 GCA_004026745.1 Myrmecophaga tridactyla | reverse complement strand
CTGGCTAACCCTGTAACCACTTCTCCTGGGGAAACAGCCCTCCCTCCTCTGTCTGGAGCAACTAATCCTATTTCATTCACAATGGAATGCCCTGAGGTAACTGGCTTGAAACACACTTCTATTTCTTTTCATGACCCACCCCTACCACCTCTCTTTTTTTCAAGACCTATAACTAGACTAAGTGAGGGACAAAGTGTGACCCATGAGGAATAAAGTGTGACCCATGAGGAGGTATGCTGTACACCAGAAGAACTGCATGAGTTTTCAAAGCTATATAGACAGAAATCAGGGGAATGTGTGTGGGAATGGATATATTAAGGGTGTTAGATAATGGTGGAAGGAATATAAAGTTGGATCAAGCTGAATTTATTGATATGAGTGTATTAAGCAGAGATTCTGCATTCAGTTTTGTAGCTCAAGGGGTTAGAAAGGGCATCAACAGTTTGTTTGGTGGTTGGTGAAACATGGATCAAAAGGGGGATGACATTACCTGAGGTTGAAATGCCAGAACTGCCCTGGTATAATGTAGAAGTGGGGATCCAGAGGCTTAGAGAGTTTGGAATGTTAGAATGGATTTATCATGGAAAATCTGCTAACACATTCCAGGAATGTCCAGAGGACATGCTTTTTCACCATAACCTTGAGAAATAAATTTGTGAGACTAGCTCCTTCACTGCTGAAAAGCTTTGTGGTTGCCCTTCTTTCCAGTACAGATATTATTGTGGGGACTGCTATCACTGAGCTGGAATCCTTACACAGAATGGAACTGATGAGACCCCCAAGTTGGCAGAAGTCATGTGGCTACAGTTAACCACCATAGACAAAATGGGCATGCCCACCATAAGAGACAGCAGACTCAAAGCAGAAGTCAAAATTATCTGACTCACAGAGGTTTGTGTCATTGGCTAGGAGATGGTAAAATAGGTGGGCAGTCTACTAAATTCTTGTTTTAACTGTATAAGCAGTAGAATTCTAAGAGTCAAGTGAACAGAAGTCTAACTTGACTTCTAAAAATAGAGAATCACAGCCACTTAATCAATTCCCAGACTTATCACAGTTTACAGACCCAAAGTTCCTTGAATGAGGGGAGGGCCAGGTACCTTAGGAGAAGGATCTTTTTACACTGCCCAGAACTTATACTGTGAAACTTCCTCCCAGCCTTCCCCAAGGAGACCTACAGCCTTTTACAATGGTGACTATGCCTTGGGGAAAAAGAAAGGATGAGATTTTTCAGTGATTATTAGACACTAGCTCAGAAATGACACTAATTCCAAAAGACCCAAAACATCATTCTGGTCCACCAGTAGCTCAGGTCTGTCTCACAGTGGGTCTGGTGTGCACTGGACCCATTCTGTGATCATTTCCCCAGTTCTAGAATGCATAGTTGGAAACAAGATACTCAGCAACTGGAAAAATCCTCACACTGGTTCTCTGACTAATGGAATGAGGGCTATTAATGTAGGAAAGGCCAAGTGGAAACTACTAGAACTGCCCCCTTCCCAGCAAAATAATGAATCAAAAGCATATTGTATTCTTGGAGGGATTACAGAGATTAGTGCCACTATTAAGAACCTAAGGGATGCAGAGATGGTGATTCCCACCACATTCCCATTCAACTCTCCTATTTGGCCTATGCAGAAAACAGATGGTTCTTGGAGGATGACAGTGGATTATCATAAACTTAACCAGGTGGTAACTATAATTGCAGCTGCTGTCACAGATATTGTATCATTACTTGAGTAAATCAGCACACTTCCTGGTACCTGGTATACAGCTATGGATCTTGAAAATGTTTTTTTGCTCAATACCTGTCAGTAGGGACCACCAGAGATAGTTTGCATTCAGATGAAAAGTTCAGCAGTATACCTTTACTGTCCTTCCTCAAGGGTATGTCAACTCTCCATCCCTATGTTACAATCTTATCTGCAGGGATCTTGATCATTTCTCCTTCCCACAATATATCACACTCATCCATTATATTGATGATATACTGATTGGCTCTAGTCAGCATGAAGTAGCAACTACTCTAGACTTATTGGTAAGGCATTTGCAAGTCAGAGAAGGGGGATAAATACAACAAAAATACAGGGACCTTCCACCTCAATGTAATTCCTGAGTGTCCAATGGTATGGGACATGTCAAGAAATCCCTTCAAAGGTGAAGGATAAACTGTTGCATCTGGCCCTTCCTACAACCAAAAAGAGGCACAATGCCTGGTTGGCCTCTTTGGATTTTGGACAAAATATATTCCTCATTTGGGTATGCTACTATGGCCCATAGGTGACAAGAAAAGCTGCCAGTTTTGAGTGGGGACTGGAACAAGAGGAGGCTCTGTGAATATCGAGACTGCTGTGCAAGTTGCTCTGCCACTTGGACCATATGATCCAACAGATCTAATGATGCTGGAAGTGTCAATGGCAAATAGGGATGCTATCTGCAGCCTTTGACAGGCCCTTATAGGAGAATCACAATGCAGACCCTTAGGATTTTGGAACAAACCCTTACCAGTCACTGCAAATAACTACTCTCCTTTTGAGAAACAGCTTTTAGCCTGTTACTGGGCTTTAGTAGAGACTGGACACTTAATCATGGACCACCAAGTTATTTTGAGACCTGAGTTTCCAATCATGAGCAAGAAGTTGTCTGACTTACCAAGCTATAAAGTTGGTTGTGCACAGCAGCACTCCATCAGAAAATGGAAATGGTATATAAGAGATAGGGCTGGAGCAGGTCCTGAACGCACAAGTAAGTTACCTGAGGATGTGGACCAAATGCCCATGGCCCCCACTCCTGCCTCAGTACCTTTGCTTTCCAAGATCAAAGCTATTGCCTCTTAGGGGGCTCCTTACAGTCAGTTGACTGAGGAGGAAAAACCTTGGGCATGGTTTAGAGATGGTTCCGCGTGATATGCAGGGACCACCCAGAAGTGGATAGCTGCAGCATTACAACCCCATTTTGGAATGTCCTTAAAGGACAGTAGTGAGGGCAAATCCTCCCAGTGGGTGGTACTTCAAGCAGTGCACCTGGTTGTTCATTTTTCTTGGAAGGAGAATGGGCCAGAAGTGTGTTTATATACTTATTCATGGGCTGTTATTAATGGTTTGGCTGGATGGTCAGGGTCTTGGAAGGAGCATGATTGGAAACTGATGACAAAGAGGTCTAAGAAAGTGGTATGAAGATAGACATTTCTAAGTGGGCAAAGAACATGAAGAGCATCTCATGTGAATGCTCACCAGAGGGTGACTTCAGCAGAAGAAGATTTTAATAATCCAGTGCATAAGATGACTTGGCCTGGGGATAATAATCATCCTGTTTCCTCAGCCACTCCTGCAATTGCTCAATGGGCTCATGAACAAATTGGGCAAGGTAGTAGGGATGGAGCGTATGCATGGGCTCGGCAACATGGTCTTCCATTCACCAAGGCTAAGGCCACTGCCAAGTGCCCAGTTGCCACTTTGTGGCTTAGTCCCTGATATGGCACCATTTCCTAAAGTGATCAGCATAGTATCTGGTGGCAGGTTGATTACATTGCTCCACTTCCATCATGGAAGGGGCAGCAATTTATTCTAATTGGAATAGATACATACTCTGGATATGGGTTTGCCTTTCCTGTACACAATGCTTCTGCAAAAACTATCATCCATGTTTTTACAGAATGCATTATCCATTGTCATGGTATTTCAGACAGCATTATTTCTGACCAAGGTACCCACTTTACAGAAAATGATGTATGGTAATGAACACATTACAAGGAATTCTCTGATCTTTCCATGTTCCCCATCACCCAGGAACAGCTGGGTTGGCAGAACAGTGGAATTGCCTTTTGAAGATCCAATTATGGTTCCAAGTAGCTGGCAATACCCTGCAGGGCTGGGGCAATGTTCTCCAGGATGCTGTATAAACTCTGAATCAACATCCATTGTATGGTACTGTTTCTCCCATAGCCAAGATTCATGAGTCTAGGAATGAAGGATGAAAATGGGATTGGCACCACCCACTATTACCCCTAGTGATCCACTAAGAAAATTTTTGCTTTTTGTCCCTGAAACCTTAAGCTCTGCTGGTCTAGAGGTCTTAGTTCCAAAAGGAGCAGTGCTTATACCAAGAAACACAATGATTCCATTGAACTGAAGTTAAGACTGCTACCTGGCCACGTTGAGCTTCTCATGCCACTGAATCAACAGGCATGAAAGGGGAATATTGTTCTGTCTGGAGTGATTGATCCTGACTATCAAGGGGAAATAGGACCACAACTACAATACAAAGGAGGTAAGGAAGAGTTTTCCTGGAATACAGGAGATCCCCTTGGGCATCTCTTAATACTATCGTGCCTTGTGACATAAGTCAATGGAAAACTGAAACAACTCAACCAGGCAGGACTACCAAAGGCCCAGAAACTTCATAAATGAAGGTCTGGGTCACCCCCACCCACCCCCCAGCAAAGAACCATGGCCAGCTGAAATGCTTGCTGAGGATAAAGGGAACATAGAATGAGTAGTAGAAGAAGATGGTGATGAATATGAACCATGACATGACCAGTTATAGAAACAAAGAATGTGATTGTATGAATACTGCCTCCCTGCTTTGTTATGACTATGTTTGCATTTGTACATAAGCAACCTATCTTGTTTTCCTCTTATCATTTAAGTTGAATTGTTCATGTTATAGTATTTAAACCATAGGATATGAAATTTAAGAGTGAATGTTTCCTAAGGACATCCACCCTATTCTTGAGGGATGTAGTACATTTCTGGTTGTATGCCAGACAGCTGAGTATTGCTAGGTAAAACATATGTCTATTATATTCTACTTGGAAATTAAGCATGTTTCAAGGTGATGTGTTTCGAGGTGATGCCAAGTTGACAAGTGGTGGATTGTGATGGTTGGGTTCTGGTGTCAACTTGGTCAAGTGATTAGGCCTAGTTGTCAGGTCAGACAAGCACTGGCCTGACCCTTGCTGTGAGGATATTTCATGGTTGTTTGATAAACCAAAAGGCTGATGTATTAAATCATCAGTCTCTTGACTGCATCTGTTGCTGATTACATATGCAAACAACCAAGGCACTTCTCCCAGCAATGAGATAATCCAATTAGGTGAAGGCTTTTAAGGAAGAAGATAAACTCTTTCACTGCTTCTTCAGTCAGCGATGCTCATATGTGGAGTTCATCCAGGCCCTTTATCAGGGTTGCCAGCTTCACAGCCTGCCCTAAGGATTTTGAACACTTCCATCCCCATAGTTGCATGAGACACCTTTATAAATCTCATATTTACACATATCACCTGGTTCTGTTTCTCTACAGAACCTTGACTAATATACAAACACAGGTTTGATTTAAAATTCAGTTCTCTAAATTATTTTGCCTGTCTTTTCTTGTTAGTGATGCTTGAATTTTAGGATTTTGAAGTCATATCATAAACACCACTAACCAAAAGAATCAGGTGGCTACTGCATGCTCCAATGGAGAACAGGATACAGTAACATCCTAATGCAGGAAATAGAAGGCATGATTTAATTCAGCTGGCACAAGAAAGTCACATTCTACTTATCCTTAGTGAGGAAAGAGACAAAGATGAAAAGGGATTCCCTACTCAATTCTCTTCTTAATGATGAATAAGGCACCTAGGCTTTCAAAGGTAATATTTAGCTTTCAGGACATGTTGCTGTCAGGAATGGAAAGAAAGGATCTTACATGTCCTTTTCTCTCCTGTTCTAAAACTGTGGATAAAATGTCTACTTATATTGTTTGAACTAGTCTAACCATTGCCAAATCATGAGGAATTATATATGCACACTCACTTCCAAAAAAAGTCACCTCCTTTGTGAAGCTGTCTCGATTCTCTATTATGTACTTTATACGCCCATTAAGATTTACAAACTATTTTTTATCTGAGAAATGTGTGTACAGGTCTCCTTCTCTCATTAAACTGTAAACTTCCAAAGCTTGGGGACCACAGTGCCAAGTAGAGGGCTTCACAAAACCCTGGATACAAAATCAGTGCTTCATGAATGAATAAATGTGGTGTTAGCTTCAGGATGGCTGGAAGTTATTTGGTTTTAAGGGTCCTAGTAAAAGTTGAAAGGAAATAGGATAGAGACATCACCCTTCCTACTTAGCAGTTTCCTTCACCCCAACCTCTTTTCCTCATTTTGTACACTATTATTGTTTAAAGTGTATGGGGAGATGTATTTAGAGATGTCTTCCTGGGAATATATTTTAGTGTCAGGATGTTTATTTCAATAAAGCTGATGTAAACCATACTTTGGATTTGATTTCCAAGATTAAACTAACCTTAATGGGGATATTCCAATTAGTCTAAGTAGGCAAAAGTTATTACCACTTCTTTTGTGCACTGGGCTTTCAGATGCCTCAGAAGAAACTCTTAGACTCTGAAAGCTGAAAGCATGGCTCCAGATGCCTCTACTACTGGGCACTGCCTGTATAAAATGACCAAGGATTCCTTCTAACTGAGAAGGCAAGTGGTCTTTAGCCCTTGAAGGACAAGGATCTAACCAGAGTCAGATCAATGTGGAGGAGTGACAACTGCTTCAGAAACAGAAAAAGATCAGGTTACAAGCACTAGCTGCTTCATCCACTGTCTTAGGAAATTCCATGGCAGAGACTCAAGCAACAACCCTGAAAGTTTGAAAAGCTCCATTGGGTACTAAATATCTACCTAAGGGCACAGGAAACCATCTGAGGGGACGCTCACCAAACTGCTCACAGGAAGGTAATACATTTGTGGAAGGGTCAGAGACTGGGGACAGTGTAAAGAGGGGAGTCTTATTTGTGTAATTACAAATTAATGCTAAATATAATGCAAAATTGTGTCAGGGCACCAGGAGTAGTTGGAAATACCCTCATGGCTTGGAAACCTCCACCTTCTGGTTTTCCAACATCGCCTTCCACCTTGGTCTCCAGTCTCTACTGGCTGCTCTAACTCTTCTCCCCCACAGTACCCTCAAGCCACTATGGGATCCTCTCTCCACACTAACCCCAAGGTTCCTTCAGGTTCTCTCCCCACCACCCAGGCCTTTGGGGTCCTACCTGCTGCCTCCTCACCTCATGACCAGGGGCCTCCTCAGGAACCTTGCAACAGGCTCCTCAGGAATGCCCGCATACGAAGGCCCAGCTGGACCTTGAGCAGTCCTGTGCCCCAGTACCCTGGCACTCCCAAGGGTCCTCTCCAAGCATCCTGACCATAAACATGGTGCTTGCAGCCTCTTCTGAGGGACAAGAGTGGATCTCACAGGCCCCAGAGCATAGGCTGAGCTTTTAGAAGGGCAGGAAGCAGTGGCAACAGCAGCCAAAGGGCAAGTGGACTGGACACCAGATAGGCGCAGGACATGGAGGGTTGAGGTGTGGGCAGGAGTGTGGGTCAGCAGGGGTTCCTTAGCCACTGCTGTCCCTGCTTTGCATGTTCATGAATGAAGTGACTCTGGCCACCCTGGGAAGGCATGGAAAGGTGATGAATTATTCATGAACAAATAACTCGTCTGCCTAGAAAGATCTCCTTGATTATTCAAGAGCCCAAGGGGCATGTTTGGGCATTAAAAGGCATTGGGACTCCTGAGGCAGAAGGAGTCTGCCTTCTGCTGAGATGAGGTCATCAAGGCAGAAAGGGAGTGCTTGGGTATGGTTAGTTCTGTTGTCTTCAAGTTACTTTTTTATCTTTTTCTTTTTCTTTAATGCTTTAGGTTAGATTTAGTGTAAATACCTACGCTGGGGCAGAAGTCCTCTGAGGAGAAATGGGAAGGAAGAGGTCTGAGAAAGAAGTCAGGGGAACTTCCAGTCAGCACTTTTCCCCAAACTTTGACAATGAAAAATTTAAGAAAGAGACAGAGGGAGAATTGAACTGGGAACACCAGAATCCCACCATCAAAATAGCTTTTAAGTTCAGACTTTTCTGCCCTTGTGGAAGTGAATTTGATTCAGGAAGAAGCAGGGAAGCTGCCTTCAGTCCTCATGAGACTAGCCTTTAATAAATATTTTTTTTTCTTCTCAAAATCCTGGTGTCACTTAATCAATTCTGCTGCACATTAGGCAAGGACTCACTTTTGAGTGGCAATACTGATACTGCCCTACCCAATTATATTAATAAATGCACAAGGGCAGCAATCCCAGTCTGAGAAAGTCCTCATGTCAAGGATATCAGAAGCCTCAGAGCTGATGATCTGGTAGCCACTGGCTGGGAGGTGAGGGAGGTCAAGAATGGACAAGGAAAGAGGGAGTTAATGAGTAACAGTTGTGGCCTCAAGCCCACGTGCAATGTACTGTCACATAACCTCCCTCTTCTACAATTCTCACAGGAAGAGAGGACAACTGGAATCCTGGGAGAGCTGCTCCTTGAACATGTAAGTGATCCAGTAGGACAAGGATAAACAGAATGGACATTGAGATGTAGTAGGTCTCCCTTAAGAAAAGGACTTTTTGTCCAAATTCTGAGAGTATTGTCAACAGACCAACCTTTAGCTGTCAACATATTTGAAGCCTCATCTTCAGAGAGCCACCTGCCTCAAGGTCACACCATCCTCAGGGTAGCTGATATCCAGGGAATAACAAAGACAGGAGTTTATAGGGCTGCCCATTTTGGCTCAATGTAAGGCAATTTGATGGGCCATGTTAGTTTCATGGTGCACCATGTGGGTGACTGAAATGCTGTAAGGCTACTTGGAGCTTAACTTCTCCCTCTGTCCAGGATTGCTCCCTCTTCCTCATTTCCACATATGGTGACCCAAAGAACATTCCATTATAATATACTGCATGCTAAACTCCATCTCAGGATCTTGAGAACTAATCTATGACAACAGTTAAAATAGTTTAGGAAAAAGAGGGCTTCATAAGCAGGCAATAAAAACATTATGTTGAGCTTGAAAATAGGAAGACTAGTAAAATCTTACAGACATATTTTATTTATGGGATCGTTGATATTGTCAGCAAGCATAATGAAAATGGATTCATGGAAGTAAGAAAAAGACAGGAGAGGAGTAAGGATGGAATGGGACAAGGGGAATTGATAAAGAATGTTCTCTACCATCAACATGGATTGAAAGGGAGATGAGATGGCAACAACTGGAAATAAAATGAATCCAAAAACAGTTTTATTTTATGCACATTTCAAAATGAGAAATACAGGAAAATTTCTAAATGCTAAGAGTATGGGCACATTAAGAGGGAGTAGTTTAAGATAAGTTATATAATTTATAAATTAAAATATGAAATTAATGATATAGCAGGAAAGATAGTACCCAAATACAAAGAATGTGGCTGGGATTAAAGATAATCCATTACCCATCATGAGAGAAATAATATAATCAACTGAATTCTATTTCAGCAATATTATTTAATTTGTTGGTAGAAAACAACTACCTCCAAATGTTTCCATTTCATTTGCACAACAGGTTGGATCTGATGAATGTGCAAGGGGAAGCAGGATTCCATGAAATTCAAGGGTCATGACAAGAAAATGAAATAATACTTATCAAGCACTGGAAATGGAATTGACCTGTCAAACATAATATTATGTCAAACATAATAGGAAAGGCCAGCATATTTGAGAAATGCCCCAAATGACCTGATGTCATATAACCTTAGGTCCAGTTAAATCTTTATTAGGTACACTGGAAAAAGTAGTTCTTCCTGGGAAGCAGGAATTTTACCTCAGAAAGGCCTATCACCGCAGATACAAGAAACACACTGCTGGGATCTGTACTGCAAGGCCTTATTATGGACAGCACCAGCCTGAAGACCTTCAATATGCCACTTGGGAAGCCTCATCAAATAGGTGCCTGGAAACTAGGTCCAACATAGCATTTGCAGGGAGGAGAAAGATACTAAATTCTAAGATGTATCAGAAATAGACATATGTCAGGAGACCAAAAAAATTATAAAACTGAGTATGCCTAAAGGTAGGGATTGAACATAGAGACCCATCTAGCCAAATGCTCCTGATGTTCATAGAGTCCCGGGTCTAAGTACTATCAAGTGTTATCTATGTAACCCAGGGCAGGATGTTTATTCACATCTGTAAAATATGGATGGTATATAACAAATTAATATTTTCTTATTTTAAAAAATTATATATGTATATAATATATATATATGTGGGTGCTTTGAACTAAACTTGATATATTGAACTAAGACTAGGTTAATCAATATTGTGAGTTATTCTATATATATATAATTATTATATTATATATTCTCAGACCCAGAAGCTTTGTCTGAGCCCAAGGGTGATTATTAATTTCCTTCTTATAAGAAATACTATGGAACCTCAGAGCCTCCACTCCCTGGAGTTGTTAACCAACCATGCCACTACAATGCTGTGTGGGAGAGGGATGCCCTATAAGCTGCTCATGGAGACCCTCTGGAGGACAGCAGGGCCTGGTCATGGAAAGGAATTTCAGGAAAATGGCTGATAGAGTAGCTCAAAATCAGCCCTGCTCCAAGGAACTGCAAGAAAAATGATAGGAAGGCAACTGGGATGGTGATTCCAGAGTGTAGCTGACCTGGGAGAGCCTTCTGCACCACATAGGGCAGCCCTGGTTACAGAAGGAGATTAACTGAGAAGCAGAAAGCTGGAGCCTCGCACAGAGGCGCAGAGGTGCAGAGCCCATGGGAATGCATGGACAGGAGCTGGAACTAAGAAGTAAGCCATGCTTGTTCCTTGAATGTGCTACCCTCAGCAGTGCAGCCCCATGACTGGCAACTCACCCCACACCCCACGCACCTGAACTCCATCATCCATTCCCATTTCCCAAGTTCCAAGTGCCCCTACCCCATGAGCGCCCAGTGCACATACCTGCCCCACATCCCCACCCCAAGTGCAGCATAAATGACCTCTCCTGCACCCTTCCCAAACACTACACCCCCCCCACACACACACTGTTCCCTGCAAGCTGGTTGTCAGCGCATAAAGGCTACGGGTGCTAACCTCCATACACAGGCTACACCCAACCCCTGCCAATAGTGTTGCACAGCCTCACCTTGCCCGCCCTGAGCTCTGTTAATCAGTTTATGGAACTCCTGGTCCTGTGCATGGCCATGGGCTCTTAATCATGTCCTTCAGCTCTGGGAACTTCAGCTTATGGCAGTCCTAGAACCATGCATGCACATTGACCTCAGTCACAGTTCCCAGCTCTGAGAAAGTGCTGACCTATGCTGCCAAATCACAACTGCTCCCAACCCATGAAGACATAACACTAACCCGCTACCACAGCTCTACATAAGATCCCAAAGGGGCCCACACCTTAGACCAGTGCACACCAGGGTTATGCCGCCTAGACCGGTGCACCCACACAGCTATATCCTCCTTAGCCGCTGGGTGCCCATGTTCACAAGAATCAGCATAACATCCTCAAACTGCATCTATACCTCCCCTGAAATGAATCACTGCATTGTTGTTCCCTGTCCTGTACCATGCTCCCTGTTGCACATCCATCCTGCAAACACACAGCCTTAGACTAATGAAAGAAATCAACACCTAATGAAAATCAATGAAGATATTCACATACAATGAAAACAGCAGAAGATCATTAAGCCTATCATAATGCAGGCAGATGTAGTCCTGCCTAATGACCAAATTAAAACACCAGAGGAGACACAGACATTGAAACATCATCAAAGATGTTCATGCAACTCTACTTAAAAAATAAGTGGGATGGCAAATGACATAAAGGAAATTAAGAAAACAATAGAACAGCATAAAGAAGAATTTGAAAGGATAAATAGAAAAATAGATGATATCACAGAGATTAAAGACTCTGCTGACCAAATGAAGAACATAGTAGAGGCACACAACACCAGATTTGAAGAGACAGAAGAAAGAATAAATGATATAGAGGACAGGATAACTGACTTCAAAAACTCAAAGAAAATGGCAAAAAAGATGGAAAAAATTGAATTGGATCTCAGTGAAATGACAGACAAAACAAAGTGTGCAAATATAAGAATCATTGGTGTTCCCGAAGGAGACGAGAGGAGTAAAAGGCTAGGAAGAGTGGCTGAAGATGTAATGGGGAAAATTTCCCAAGCTTACAAAGGACATAAATATACAAGTTAAAGAAGCCCAACAAACTCCAAACAGAATAAATTCAAATAGGCCTTCCCCAAGACACGTACTAATCAGTATGTCAAATGTTAAAGAGGAGCAGAAAATTCTGAAAACAACAAGTCTACTACACACAAAGGAAACCACATGAGACTGAGTTCAGACTATTCAACTGGCACCATGGAGGTAAGAAGGCATTAATATGATATATTTAAGATCCTGAAAGAAAAAGACTTCCAGCCAAGAATTCTGTACCCAGCCAAAATGTCCTTCAAAACTGATGGAGAGATTAAAGTTTTCACAGGCAAACAAGTCCAGAAAGAATTTGTCAATAAGAAACCAGCTCTACAAGAAATACTAAAAGGCATTCTTCTGGCTGAAAAAAAAAAAGACAGGAGAGGGAGATCTGGAGAAAGGCACAGAATTGAAAAATTCTGTGTAATTTAAAGGATAAAAAGAGAAAGAGGGAAAAGAATATATGGATCTGACAAATAAAATAGAAAAGATAAGATGGTGGATTCAAGAAAGGCCATTTCAGTACTAACTTTGAATGTTAATGGACTAAACTTACCAATTAAAAGAATCAGATTGGCAGAATGGATTAAGAAACACAATCCAGGTATGTGCTTCTTACAAGAGACTCATCTTAGCCACAAGGATACAAATAGATTGAAAGTGAAAGGATGAAAAAAGAATTTCTGTGCAAGTTGTAACCAAAATAAAGCAGGATCAGCTATACTAATATTGGACAAAATAGACTTTAAATGTAAAGACATCATAAGAGACAAAGCTAATTAAATGATCAATTCACCAAGAAGTTATAACAATCATAAATGTTTATACTCCCAGTCATGGAGCTCCAACATACATGAGACAGACATTGGCAAACTGAAGGGAGTGACAGATGTTTTAACAAAAATAGTAGGAGACTTCAATACACAACTCTCCTTTATAGATAGAATAACCAGACAGAAGATCAACAAGGAAATAAAGAAGTTAAACAACTTGATAAATGAATTAGACCTAATAGACATATATAGGTCATTGTACCCCAAAACACAAGAATATATATTCTTCTCTAATGTTCATGGAACATTCTCTTGGATAGATCATATGCTTGGGCACAAAACAGGTCTGTATAAATTTAAAAACATTGAAGTTATTCAAAGCAACTTCTCCGATAACAATGGGATGAAGCTGGATCTCAATAACCACTGAATAAGAACATTTACAAATATATGGAGATTAAATAACACACTCTTAAACAACCAGTGGGTCAAAGAAGAAATTGCTAGAGAAATCAGTAGCTATCTGGAGATGAATGAAAATGAAATGCAGCAAAGGCTGTGCTGAGAGGGAAATTTATTGCCCTAAATACCTATATTAAAAAATAAGAAAGAGCAAAAATTGAGGATTTAACAGCACACCTTAGGAGGAACTCGAGAAAGAACAGCAAGTGAACTCCAAAGCAAATAGAAGAATAGAAATAACAAAGATTAATGCTAAATGATAAATGAATGGGAGAACAAAATAACAATAAAAAGGAACAATAAAACCAAAAATTGGTTCTTTGAGGAAATCAACAAAATTGATGGGCCACTAGGAAGACTGACAAAGAAAAAAAGAGAGAGGATGCAAATAAACAAAATCAGAAATGAGAATGGGTGCATTACCACAGACCTAAAGAAATAAGAGAAATCATAAGAGGATACTATTAATAATTATATCACAACAAAACTAGACAACTTAGATGAAATGGGCAAATTCCTGGA
>PVIY010055262.1:0-13828 GCA_004026745.1 Myrmecophaga tridactyla | reverse complement strand
AAAGTAACACTAATAATTGTAGTACTGTTCATTGTTGGCCTTGACATTTTGAGGTCCTATCACAAAGGCTGCTTTGTTTATCCTAGACCACCATCCTCTAGGTAGGTACTGTTATTATTTTGATTTTACAGATAATGGAACTGAGGCTCAGAGAGCCAAAGTGACTTGGCTATGGCCATATTGATAATATAGGAGGAAGGTGGGATTGAAATAAGTGAGTATGAATTCAGATATAAGCTCTTGGTCACCAGGCTGAGCCAGACCAAAAGACTAATCAGAGCCAAAATGAAAAAAATCTTCTGTCATCTGGAGGAAAAGCACGAATTCAGCAATGCAGCAGTGTTCTACGATGGTGCAAACATCATTGTTGAGTCCCTTCTGTGTGCCAGACCCAGTTCTACGCACTGGAAACATGCAGGAAACAGCAAGCAAAGGGTGTGACTCTCATGGATATTTTCATTCTAGTGTGTTCTGCAGAAAAGTCTATAGATAAAACATCCCATCAATGTGCAAAATAGTTTATGACAGTCATAAGTGCTATACAGGTAATAAATACTGTGGAGTGATGGTGCCTGGGGAAAGGTAAAACCTAGGTTAGGCAAGACTTCTCTACATAGATGGCATTTGGTCTGAGATATGAAGAATGAGAAGCATCCAGCCATGCAAAGATCATGGGGAATATCAAAATGACTGAGGAAAAAGAGGGTGCAGAATCTGTAAGGTGGAAACTGGATTGAGCTTGGCTTGTTTGTGTGTTGTGAGGATGAGAAAGCAAGCTGGAAGGACTGAAGGAGGACATCTTCCACCTTAGCTCAGAGACCCCAGCAAAGGTATTATCACTGGGGACCTTTGGGTTTCTTTGTAAGGACTTTGGATTTTGTATGAAAGGATAGGGAACCATTTTCAGTTGAGGAATGGAGGTGGCAAATTCTGCCTTAGGTTACTCATGCTGTTGATTGGAGTCTAGGTTATAAGAGCAAACGTGAAATTTGGGACATCATTCAAAATGCTCACCCTCAAATCTAGGAGAGAGGTAATGGGGCTTGGATTAGGGAAGCATAAGGAAAAAGGAGATAACTGTAGTTGATTGCACACATTTGAGAGAGTATAATTTTACAGGAATTTCTTCTCTGTTGAAGTAGTGAAGTGGAGGATGGAAATGGTGTTTGACTTCTAGATTCATGTCCTATTATGAATGGTGATACCATTTTATTGTTATGGAAAAGATAGAATAAGATATACAATAAAATAGAGTGCAGATAAAGTAAAAAAAAAATCAACACCAAAAAAATGAACCCCTGTGTTTGAAAAATTAAAAGAAATAGAGAAAGCTTTGTAGGGGATTTTTTTCAAAGCTGAAAATGACTAAAAGCTAGAAATGGGATTCCTCAGTGTCCTGACAAGACAACTACTTGATTCCTTTGGTTCTTTTAAGAACTTCTCTTTGTAGCTGAGTCATGGTATAAAGAGTGTGTAAAACAGATCTGTGGATCACCCCTCAGAAGCATAGGATGGGTAGAAAACCAGGAGGTCTAGTGGAAATACGAACACACACAAAACAATGGGAACTCCCACTCCAGCTGGCCCCTCAACTGCTTAAGCAACCAGAGGATGGTCTGAGGGGAAGCTGGTAAGCTGAGGTCTGCCAGCCCTAATCAGCCCCTTGGGGACATGAGTACCATGGTGTCCCATATCCAGTCCTGCAATTTTGAGGAAGCAGGTCAGGCTGGTCTCCAAGCATCTCCTTTCTGACAGTCTATATTCTGTTACTAAGGCAGCATAACTATGAACATTGGTTATTTTCAAATGCAATGTCCATTTGTTCATTGCCATTCTTCCTGCAACAAAGAATATGAGGCTCATCTGAACACTTGGCTCCAAATCATTTTGGACAGCCTTATTGTGACAGCTGATACTATACTTTGGCCTCAATTCCTAGAGCATATGTTTTGGAGAGAGGGCATTTCTTAAGTGAATAATATTTCCATGAAAGTTTCAGTAGTTCCATGATCAAGGAAAGGTGAGATATATAGCAATACAATTTTCCTGGCATTCATGTCTCCAGGTTTTTAATGACCAGGAGATTTGGCACAAAAGTATTTGTTTCTTTGCATTTTACAAAGTCTAGAAGCAGCCCACGTTCCTGGACTGATGACCTCTCTCTACCTTCTTCAAGCCAGCAATGATCCACTGCTCTGACCACTCTTCCATAATCAGATCACCCTCCAACTCTAATCACAACTGGGAAAACTTTTTTTAATATTCAAAAGGTTTTATTTAAAATAGCTTTAAATCACTTTATGCCTAAGTAATTGTCTATTTATTTTTAATTTTTTGTATTCACAGGATATATATTTATTAATCCTTGTACTTTTTAATAAATATTCATTCTTAATTGATATACATTATATATTCACATACCATGTAATTATCCAAAGTGTACAATCAGCGTTTCAGAATATTATCATGTAGCTGTGCATTTAACATCACAATAGACTTTTCTTTTTCTTGTTTTTGTAAAAAATAACATATATACAAAAAATCAATAAATTTCAAAGCACACAATGACAGCTGTAGAACAGATTTCAGAGTTTGGTATGGGTTACAATTCCACAATTTTAGGCTTTTACTTCTAGCTGCTCTAAGTTACTGGAGACTAAAATAAATATCAATATAGTGATTCAGCAATTGCATTCATTTGTAAACCCTACCTTCTCTGGTTAACTCCACCATTACTTTTGATCTTTCTCCCACTCTTTAGAGGTATTTGGGTGTCATGGTCATATTCATGTGTCAACTTGGCCAAGTGGTGTACCTGATTGTCTGGTTGGGCAAGTACTGGTCTGTCTGTTGCTGTGAGGACATTTCATAAAATTAAATCATGATCCTGTTTCCTGCATCCTCAGCTGAATCCATTTGTCAGCCAAGGGGATTGTCTTCTGCAATGATTGATGCTTAATCTAATCATTGGAAGACTTTTCAGGAGGATTCAGAAGAGACAGGTTCTTCCTGCTTCGACCAGCGAGCCACTCCTGTGGAGTTCATCTGGACCCTCCATTGGAATCGTCAGCTTCACAAACTACCCTGACGATTTTGGACTGTACATTCCCATGGCCACAAGAGACACTTTTATAAATTTTATATTTGCGAGTGTTCCCTGTTGATTCTGTTTCCCCAGAGAATAAAACTTGGTACCAGAGAGGCTCTTTAGAAACAAATTCTTTAAAATGGGTTTTTATGAATGGTTTTCTACTCTGACTGGACTCAAAGGCACTAAGAACTCTGATTCTCATAATCAGAATGAAACTGCCAATCCATGGAGTGAGTTGGCAAAAGAGATGTTCAAAATATCACCATTGAATTCTTCTAGTATTTTGCTTGTATGAAGCCAAGCTCTGGGGGATAATGTTTTTGACACCTTTATGGAGTTTTGTGGAAATAAGAGGTATAGAGATATTGGCTGGTTGTTGTTAGATACATTGGACACATTAACGAGTGGAAGGGATGGACTTAAGGCTTCAAATGAAAACCTAAGTGCCATCTGACAGATGTAGATGTTTCTATGAGTGTCCTGAAGGAAACTCTTATTTCCTGTAGCCATAAACTTGAGATCTCTGAAAATCAGAGTCAGAATCTTATTGTCAGAGTAACAACTTTACAACATCAACTGAAATCTCAATCTTGCATGGTGTCTGCCATTAAAGTGAGGGCATTGATTGTAAAAGAGTGGGACCCTGAGAAATGGGATATTGACATATGGATTGATAATGATATTGGGAGTGAGGTTGAAACCCTAGATCATGCTGAGTCTTCTCTAGATAACCCTGGTCCAGCCTTCAGACTGGGGGCTTATGGAAGCTAGGTGATTGATGGAGTTTTAGCTCATGTCTGTCTCACAGTGGGTCCAGTGGACCCCCAGACCCATTCTGTAGTTATTTCCCCAGTTCCAGAATGTATAATTGGAATAGACATACTGAGCAACTGGAAGAATCCCCACATTGGCTCTCTAACTCGTGCAGTGAAGGCTATTATGGTGGGAAAGGCCAAGTGGAAGCCACTAGAACTACCCTTACCTAGAAAAATATTAAATCAGAAACAATACTGGATTCCCAGAGGAATTGCAGAGACTGCTGACACTCTTAAGGTCTTGAAGGATGCAGGGGTGATGATTCCCACCACATCCCCATTCAACTCTCTTACTTGACCTGTGCAGAAAACAGATGGGTCTTGGAGGATGACAGTGGATTATCATAAGCCCAACCAGGAGGTAGCTCCAATTGCAGCTGCTGTTCTGGATGTGGTATCATTGCTTGAACAAATCAATACATCCCCTGGTACCTGGTATGCAGCTTTTGATCTGGCATATGCTTTCTTCTCAATAGCTGTTAGTAAGGACAACCAGAAACAGTTTGCTTTCAGTTGACAAGGTCAGCAATACACTTTCACTGTCCTACCTCAGGGGTACATCAACTCTCTAGCCTTATGTCATAATCTTGACTGCAGAGAACTTGATCGTTTCTCCCTCCTACAAGACATCACACTGGTCCATTATATTGATGATATTATGTTGATTCGACTTTATGAGCAAGAAGCAGCAACTACTCTAGACTTACTGGTAAGGCATTTGTGTGTCAGAGGATGGGAGATAAATCCAACAAAAATACAGGGGCCTTCCACCTTAGTGAAATTTCTAGGTCTCTAGTCGGGTGGGGCATGTCAAGATATCCCTTCTAAGGTGAAGGATAAGTTGCTATATCTGGCCCCTTCTATGACCAAAAAAGAGGCACAATATGTAGTTGGTCTCTTTGGATTATGGCAACAACATATTCCTCAATTGGGTGTGCTACTCTGGCCCATTTATCAAGTGACCAGAAAAGTTGCTAATTTTGAGTGGAGATCTGAACAAGAGGAGGTGCTGCGACAAGTTCAGGCTGTTGTACAAACTGCTCTGCAACTTAGACCATATGATCCAGGAGATCCAATGGTGCTGGAAGTGTCAGTGGCAAATAGAGATGCTGTTTGGAGCTTTTGGAAGGCCCCTATAGGAGAATCACAGCACAGACCCTTAGGATTTTAGAGCAAAGCCTTACCATCTGCTGCAGATAACTACTCTCCTTTTGAGAAACAGCTTTTGGCCTGCTACTGGGCCTTAGTAGAGACTGAACGTTTGACCTTGGGCTACCAAGTTACCATGAGAACTGAGTTGCCTATCATGAGCTGGCTGTTGTCTGACCCAGCATGCCATAAAGTTGGGAGTGTGTGGTAGTGCTCTATCATAAAATGGAAATGGTATATATGAGATAGGGCCTGAGCAGGTCCTGGAGGCACAAGTAAGTTATATGAGGAAGTGGCTCAAATGTCCATTGTCTCCACTCCTGCCACATTACATTCTCATAACTCAGACCAGAGCTATGACCTCTTGGTGAGTTTCTTATAGTGGATTGACTGAAGAAGAGAAAACTCAGGACTGGTTTACATATGGTTCAGTATTATATTTAGGTATCACCCAAAAGTGGAGAGCTGTGCCTCTACAACCCCTTTCTGGGGTGTCCTTGAAGGACAGTTTTGAGGGGAAATCCTACCTGTGGGCAGAACTTCAAGCAGTGAACCTGGTTGTTCATGTATCTTGGGAGAAGTGTCCAGAGGTATGTTTGTATGCTGACTTATGGGCTATTGCTAATGGTTTGGCTGGATGGTCAGGGACTTAGAAAGACCATAACTGGAAAATTGGTGACAAAGAGGTCTGGGGAAGAGGAATGCGTGGAGACGTTTCTGAGTGGACTAAAAACATGATGATTTTGTGTCCCATATGAATGCACACCAGAGGGTGAATTCAGCAAAGCAAGGTTTTAATAATCAAGTGGATAAAATGACCCATTCTGTGGGTACCAGTAACCTCTTTCCCAGCAACTCCTGTCATTGCCCAATGGGCTCATGAACAAAGTGGTCATGGTGTTAGGGATGGAGGTTATGCATGGGCTCAGCAACATGGACTTCCACTCACCAAGGCTGACCTGGTTACAGCCACTGCCAAGTACCCAATCTGCCAGCAGCACAGACCCACACTCACCCCCTGATATGGCACTCTTCACCAAGGAGTCCAGCCAGCTACATGGTGACGGGTTGATTACATTGGACAATTCCCTTCATAGAAGGGGCAGTGATTTGTTCTAACTGGAAAAGACGCATACTCTGGATATGGGTTTGCTTTCCCTGCATGCAATGCTTCTGCCAAAACTACTGTTCTTGGTCTTACAAAATGCCTTACCCATCATCATGGTATTCCACACAGCATTGCTTCTGAACAAGGAACACACTCCACACAGCAAGCGAAGTGCAGGAATGGGCACATGCTCATGGAATTCTCTGGTCTTACCATGTTCCCCATCATCCAGAAGCAGCTGGATTGATAGAACAGTGGAATGGCCTTTTGAAAACTCAATTGCCGTGCCAACTAGGTGGCAATACTTTGAAGGGCTGGAGTAAGGTTCTCCAGGAAGCTTTGTATGCCATGAATCAGCATCCACTGTATGGTGCTGTTTCTCCCATAGCCAGGATCCATGGGTCCAGGAACCAAGGGATGGAAATGGGAGTGGCATAATAATAATCATTATTACCCCTAATGATCCCCTAGAAAATTTTGTACTTCCTGTCCCTGTGACACTGAGCTCTGCTGGTCTACAGTTTTTGGTTCCAAAAGGGGAAGTCCTTCCATCAGGAGAAACAACAATGATTCCATTGAACTGGTATCTGAGACTGCCACCTGGTTGCTTTGGGGTACTTATGCCCCTGGATCAAGAAGCCAAGAAGGGGATTACATTATTGGCTGTGGTGATTGATTCTGACCATCAGGAGGAAATAGGACTGCAATGACACAATGGAGGTAAAGAAGAGCTTTCTTGGAATATAGGGATCCCCAAGGTGTCTTTTAATACTATCATGCTCTGTGATTAAAGTCAATGGAAAACTGCAATAACCCAATCCAGGCAGGACTACCAATGCCCCTGAAACTTCAGAAATGAAGGTTTGAGTTACCTCACCAGGCAAAGAGACACAGCCAGCTGAATTGCTTGCTGAGGGTAAAGGGAACATGGAATGGGTAGTGGAAGAAGGTAGTGATAAATGTGAACTATGACCACATGATCAGTTACAGAAACAAGGACTGTAATGCTGTTTTGTTCATGTTATACTATTTAAGTTGTAAGAAATCAAGTTTAAAAATGAATATTACCCAAGTACTTGCATCCTATTCAGGAGAGATTTAATGTGTTTCTGGTTATATGCAGGACAGTTGAGTATTGTTAGGTGAAAGAAAAAATGTGTGTTTTATTGCTTTTTATTTAGAAATTAGGTGTGGTTTAAGGTGATGTGTATAGCTACCAAGTTGACAAGGGGTGGACTGTCATGGTCATGTTCATGTATCAACATGGCCAAGTGGTGGTAACTGTTTGTCTGGTTGGGCAAGTGCTGGCCTGTCTGTTGCTATGAGGACATTTCATAGAATTAAATCATGATCACGTTGGCTGCATCCACAGCTGATTCCATTCTGATTCCATTTGTAATCAGCCATGGGGAGTGTCTTCTGCAATGAATCATGCTTAATCTAATCACTGGAAGCCTTTTAAGGAGAATTCAGAAGAGACAGGCTCTTCTCCTGCTTCGGCCAGTGAGCCTCTCCTGTGGAGTCCATCCAGACCCTCTATCAGAATCGTTTATCTGCTTAATGTACTCTGGGATGTTTCCAGAAATTAAAGTAAATTTTATAAGATTTAAAGCCCTCATTCTTATTCTGGGCTCCCTGTGTTTGGATTATTTAAATGATCTATCCTGATGGGTTCAGTTAGATTATGTGCTACAGAGAATTTATGTTCAGGTTGAAATAAACCGATCTTCCTTTGGTCTCAAGATGCAAATGAAGTTCTAAAATATAGACAATGTCTTCTTACCCCTGCATTCTGAATTACCTTAATCCTGATCTGATTGGCTTCATTCTCATCTCTAAATAACAGATTATACATATATAAAACAGCTTCTCAAAATCCAGAAATAACAATTACCACTCAGGACTAAATGTGACTGCTATAAGAGCTTATAGTCTAGGCCATTGTTTTCTTATATGTATTTTCTAAATGAGACCATACAAAATTTGCTCTTTTGTTTCTGACTTATGTTGCCTTACCAAATGTACCACAGGCTCATTTCCAATATTTCATGCCTGACAACTTCATTCCACAGCATAATATTGATCATATATATATACCATCATTTGCCAATCTACTTCTCAGTTGGTGCATCCTTCAGCCACCTTCATTCATTGGGCATCATGTATAAAGTCCAAAGTCAACAGTCCATTAACCCTTTCAATTTTAGGTAATTTCATTATTCCCAAAAGGTAACCAGTAAACACCATCACCAAATAAAAAATCTAAGCCTTCTCTTAACTCTTGTCCCTCCCCCCATATTTTCCCCTGCTGGTGCTGTGGTAGAGTTGATGTTTTCCTGTCAAACATGGCTCGTAGTATGCAATAGCTTATTTCCGTCTATACCCCAAATTTATACACTTTTTCTATAAGATTCATACCTTTGCAGTAGTTCATGGAAGAACCCATTTATATTTGTAGTGTTAATCGATGGGTCTCATGGGTCTATACAAGCCCTTTCCCTCGTGTTCACCATTAATATGATGATATTACTTATAGATGAACTAGAGAATTACCTTTACATCTATTGATTCCCTTACATTTGAGTTCAACCTCATTAGTTAATCATTCAACCATCTCTAGCTTCTCTGTATCCCCAAGTCCCCTATATTCTGTATCATAAGCCTCCAATTTTAACTTTACCCTGGTCATAAAAGTGGAATCATACAGTACCTATCCTTTTATATCTGGGTTATTACAGTGAGCATTATGTCCTCAAGGCTCATGCATTTGTCATGTGCATTCAGAATGGCATTTTGTCTTACTGCTGCATAATATTCCATCATACATATATACCACATTTTCTTATTCCACTAATCTGTTGATGGGCACTTGGATTGTTTCCATCTTTTTGTGATTGTGAATAATGCTGCTACGACATGGATAACTTCTTTTAAGGAATATTCTGATTAAGCATGACTTATTTGGAAATCGAGGATAATCTCTCCACCCCAAGGTCCTTAACTTTATCACATTTACAAAGTTACTTTTTCTATGTTATAAAACACTGTCTCAGAGTCAGGTGATGAGGATGTGGACATCATAGAGGGGTCTTTATTATGCCTATTACATATGCATACCTATGAGTGAGTGGATGGGGGCTACAGGAAAATATTCCACATTACAAGGTAATAAAATTTATTTACTTAAATGTTGGTATCACTTTATACTAATAATAGCAATGTATAAGGGGTCTTACTAATACAAATTCTTTTAATATTGTTAGAATTCTTACCTTTTACCAATAAGAAGGTATGAATTGGAATTTTACTATCATTTTAATTTAGATTTCCTTGATAATAGCAATTTTGAGCCACACTAAAATAATTTTAGCCATATGATTTACCCTTCTTTGGAATGTGTGCTCTGTTTTCTCTTTCTTTATTGATTGTACGTGTTATTGATTTAGTGTTGATACAAATCCTATATTAGTTACGTGTATTTCAAACATATTTTAATAAATAGAAATTCTTAATTTAGCATGCTTGAATTTAGCAGTTTTTATCCTTACACTGAGATCCTCATCCCAAGGATGGGCCTGGCCCTGGCACCATGGAATCAACAATGCCATACTGACCAAAAGGAGGAAATGAAATATAGCAAATAAGTTTTCAGTGGCTGAGAAAGTTCAAATAGAGTCAAGAGGCTACTCTGGAGATCACTCTTATGCAAGCTTCAGTTAGGCATTTCTACCTATCAGAACTTGCCAAACCCCAACCAAAACCATTCCTGTTAATCTTAAAGAACAGCTAGGTCTTGGTAAAAGATTCAACAAAGGTTCCATGCACTAAGGTAACTTTTCAGAAACACTTAACCTCCAGATAGGTCCCTGGACCAGATAAGTCCTGAAATAAAGAAAGGCCAGGCCTTCTAGCACATCACTAGTTCCGTCCCTCTATTCCATATTATTGACAGCCCCTTCCAACATGAAAAGTTAGAAAGGGTATAGCACAAATACCTCTAAAATGTGGGAGAAAGGTCAAAATTGATGATGGAGTTATACAGAGAAGGTAGGGTTTAGCGAATGAGTATGATTGCTGAATCATTATATTGATATTTCTTTTAGTCTGCAGTACCTTAGAGCAAATACAAGTAAAAACCTAAAATTGTGGAATTGTAACCCATACCAAATTCTGAAATCTGTTCTACAACTAATTGTTGCAATGTACTTTGAAATTTATTGCTTTTTTGTGTATATGTTATTTTTCAGAAAAAAGAAAATAGAAGTAGGAGCAGAACAGAGAAGATGGGATTTAACAAATGAGAATGACTGCTGAATCATTGTATTGATATTTATTTCGTCTCCAGTGTTTGGAGGAGCTAGAAGAAAAAACAAAAAGTCATAGAACTGTAATCCATACAAAATTTTAAAATCTGTTTTATAACTACTTGTTAAAATTTACTGCTTTTTTGTATATATGTTATATTTCACAATTAAGAAAACAAATTTAAAAAAAGTTTGTTTCAGACATCTAAATTTCTAATTCATTTGGCTTGCTATAGAAAATATTTGGCAGCCCCTGTTCTAGAATTCTAGAAGTCTTCAGGAAAAATGTTCTATCTGGGCTTGTCAAAGACTCAGAGTTGGGTTTTCTGTCACAGATACTGCTCACACCATGAATGTGAGATGCCTTAAGGCCAAGGTAGGAGCTGCCCTGTTCCTAAAGCTTGGACAATTTTGGAGAAGTCGTTTGTTCTGGTACTCTTCTTTCAAGTCACCCAATAAAGGGTTGGAGCAGCATTCTCAAATGTGATACATGCTACCTCTAAAACTCAGTGACGCCTACCCAGGTTTATGCCTCTTTCCTAATGACAGGAGTTTTCAATATATCTAATTAGACATCGAATATCTTATATCCAAACTATCCTTAGGGACTTTCCCTTTTAGTAGTTTCATGTCTGATATAGTAGATCCAGCAGGTGGCTTCACAAACTCTCAGAGTATCAGAATATCTTGGGAAGCTTTTAAAAGTTCCCCATTTTAGGTGCCCTGAATCCAAATACCTAGGAACTGCTGTAAGAGATCTGTCCTTTTAAAAAGTCCCCAGATGATATTGAAGCAGCCAGTACAGTTTGATATTTGGGTAATATGGACACTGTCCATGTGATTGTTTCTTTTGTGTATTATTTACTAATATTCTACTATGGGTGAGAATCAGTATTAAGTAAAATGGAGCAGCAAAATTTTGAGACTTGGTCCTACTTAAGAGTCTAGCTACTTCAAACCTCTTTAATCCCCATTACCATTAATGCTGAGGCTATTGTAGATATGCTGCTTATTTCCCTACTGTTTCCTATATTCTGGAACCTTTATGGGTCACCCAGAGTAGAAAGTGGCCAGATATTTGACATGGTGTTTGTATATGTTAAAGTTGAATTCTGGTAAAGGGAACCATACAAGATATTTCAAGCAGAAAAAGATTTAGTAAATGGAATTTTGCATTAAAAATGTTTGTGGGTTTTGAAGGAATAGATGACAGGAACACATCTAGAATACTGGGATTCACTGGTCAGGAAGTTGTCTCTCATTTTCTTAAATCCATGAGTAGACCCTGTAATCCCCAGTCCAGAGATGGCAACCACATCTAAACACTCATATCTCTACTACTTTGCTGGCCAGAAAGAAAACAGTCTTTGGCTCACTTCTACTTTCAAAATCTACCATGAGTAAGCCTGATTAATATGTTAGGTGTAAACACATCTGGTAAATGTAGTTCTGAGCTTTCCAACTTCTCCAATTAGAATAAGGATGGTGTGCTGGTTTCAAAGGATGTATGTACCCTAGAGAAGCCATGTTTTAATCTTAATCCCACTTTGTAAAGGCAGTGTTTCTTCTAATCCTTATTCAGTTCTGTATGTTTGAAACTATAATCAGGTCATGTCCCTGGAGATGTAATTCAATCAAGAGGGGTTGTCAAACTGGATTAAGTGGAGATATGTCTCCACCCATTTGAGTGGGTCTTGATTAGTTTACTCTAATCCTATAAAGGAGGGAACATTTTGGAGAAAGTGAGAGATTTCTGAGAGAGCAGAGAATGACATAGCCATGAGAAGCAGAGAGTCTACCAGTCAGTGACATTTGGAGATAAAGGAAAATGCTTCCTGGGGAGCTTCATGAAACAGGAAGCCAGGAGAGAAAGCTAGCAGATAACACTATTTTCACCACATGGTTTTCCAGGGGGGAGAGAAACGCTGACTCTGTTTGCCATGTGCCTTCTTACTTGAGAGAGAAACCCTGAACGTCACTGGCTTCTTGAATCAAGGTATCCTCCCCGGATGCCTTAGATTGGACATTTCTATAGACTTATTTTAATTGGGACATTTTCTCAGCCTTAGAACTGTAAACTAGCAACTCATTAAACTTCCCTTTTTAAAAATCATTCTGTTTCCAGTATATTGCATTCCAGCAGCTAGCAAACTAGAACAGGGGGATTAACAATTGAAAGGGACTATTGAGAGTATCTCCCCCAAAGACCATAGAATGATTTCAGTGTTTATTACTTTTTAGGAGAGTTCCTTGTTGATGCTTGAAATTTGGGCTTCTTCTGCATGGATATTTTCTCAGTCTTCTTTCTGCCTTGCAACCCACCTACCTTTCGAGCTGGTGGCTGTGATTCTAGACTATGAGTGAGTACTGCATCTTAATCCCACTTTCATTGGGAAATAGTATTTTGGGGGACAGGAACTTAAATGTTTCTTTAGTGTCTTGCTAGACATAGTGTTTATTTCAATTATAAGTCTTCAGTGGCCTTATAGGATGCCTTGAGTAAATGTTTGCAAATGCAATTAAATACATGAAGGAATAAAGAAATGATTCAATCATGCTTTCTATTTTCCTTCCTTCCTCTGGATGCAAACAGCTAAGAGTGTAACTGGTGATTCATCAAATAATGTGCAATTTTTCAACTTCAGACCATTCCTACTATACAGTAGTAAAAGGGAATACTCTCTTGAATATATGCAAAGGTTGCTAATTAATCTCAAGCAGAACCTATCAGAACTGATTCTACCTTCACATAAACCACAGAGATGTTGCTGCTTTTGCTTATTTGTTGGAGAATCCATTTCTTCTTAGGGCTTTCTTTATGTTATTAAGTGAATGCAAAGTAGTATGTGACTCTTTGCTTTTCATTCCATTCCCATTTTGGCATTGGATATTTACACTCTTACATACAGAAAAGTTTTTCTTAAGCTGAATGAAATTTCCTACAGGGCCTTTGACCATCTTCATTCAACTTTTCTAATTAACCTCCAGCAGATCCTGGAGGCTGTGGGATTGGAAGGTACTTCAGCCCATCTTGAGCTTGAAGGTCCTTCCCTTTAAAAATAAAGTGTCTTTTAGGTGGTGAGTCTATATCAATCTCAGCTTATTTTCTCTCTTCTCTTAGAATTTATGTGTAATGTCATATTGAAAAAAATGTATCTTTTTTCTTTCCCAATTCTCCTTGTGTATTACTTGTCAGGTCATTAGACCAACTTGTGTTACTTTGATGGAAAATTTATTCCATCAACTAGTTGGCATAGCATCTATAATTTTAAATGGACCTTTCTATTGCCTACCATCAATCTCTTTGTCAAGGTTTTTCTGTCAGCACTTTTTCTTTCTGATTTAGTGGACTCAGCCTCCA
>PVIY010055261.1:0-13818 GCA_004026745.1 Myrmecophaga tridactyla | reverse complement strand
CTGATGCTTACTTTTAATACATTTTCCCAATTTAACCAAACTCACTGGTATGCTTAAGAGGAGATGATGCTCTCAATGAATGACTCAGTGGCTGCTGGTATAATCAGGCTGAAGAGTAGCTTTGTGGTGGGTGGCATTCCTGTGGTTTTGCCGGTTTTAGACGTGGCAGCATCCGTGTGCGTGTCCACACATTTTCCCCTGGTCATCATCAATGAAGTGCTCTTATTTAGTTAATTTTTAAAAAAATTCTTACCAAACACTTTGCAGATTAACATATCTCATGACATATAAATAAATGCTACAAAAACAAAGATCAGTAGTAAACGGTACTATTGTTAATATCCACTTGCATTCATCCAGCTATATGGCAAAGAATCAGAACAATCTTGATCTCTTATCAGCTCAAGAACATGTAAAAATAATCCATTTGATAGGTAAGTCTACTTTTTTTTCCCCCTTTTTAGGTTGCTTGCTCCTTCTTACCATCTAGAAAATAATTTGGTTACATCAATACCAAATTTCCCACTATCTGCATTCCTTCATCCAGGTGATATCTGTAACTGATTTTAAAGGATGCTTTAAGCAAATTTTTATATGTTTTATGCTCTCCCTAACCAAAATGCCTCTCATTTTAGGTATAAATGTTTCTGTATTCTTCATGATTTTCCTGAAGGCTTACGTGATCTTTGTGTTCAAGTCAATTATGGCACTTCATGACTTCTGGTTGTTGCCAGTCTGTCTTTTTTGCTTTGTGTGTTTCAGCTTAACACTTTCTGTTTTCTAATTACCAAACTGCATTCTTAATTGAAAAGAGATTCAAAATTATTTCAGTTTTTAAAGTGTGTAATCAAAAGTAGCAACAGCACACTGGTTTGTATCCAGACAAACACGTTTTTCAAACCGATCTAGCTGGTGGGCTTCCTAGGACCAGCCCTGGAGGGTCCTGGGCACAGTCTGTCCTTGTAGCAAAAGCCTGTCTGGTTCAATTTGAAACAACTGTAATACACACATATGCGCACACACACAAACACACACACACACAAATAGTAGTTTAAATAGGCTTTGTCTCATGAAAAAGAGGCTAAGCAGTGGCATTGTGGACTTTGATGGTGGCTCTACACAGTCGCCAGAGACTTATGATCTTTCCAACTTTTCATTCTCCTATCACTAGGGAAATTTTTGGGAGACTTTTTGGATGTTCCATGAGAAAGTTATTTATATCTCATTAGCTCGACCTTTATGACCACACATAGTTGCAAAGGAAATTGGGAAATATAGTCCTTAAAGGGGGCAGCATCTAGCCAGTTCAGAGTCAGAGTTCATTTATTAAAAAGGGGAGACTGGATATTCAATATCCATTGGTGATGCAGAAATACCAACTTTTCTGGTTATTGATAGCATGTAGAGTTTTTCTACTCTGATTTTTTTTTATTGAAAACTTAAAAATTAATACATATGGAAAAGTTAGTTTTATGGATATTACTTGTACTTTTATGTGAAAAGAAAAACTTTGGAAAACATTTTTTAAAAATTCCTTAAAATTGAATAAAATTGATATTTCATGAAGATAATCACTCATGGTTCTTTATCATGTTCTCCTGCACTGCATGCCTTTTGGGACCCTGTCAGATATCAGCATTACATCTGTAGATGTCTTTCTGTCGATGCACGCTGTTTTGATTAAGATGATTTGCCACATACATTAGCATATTAAGTACAATCTGAAAGTCATTTTTGAGATGGGACATTTTTATGCAAATCAAAAAACCACCTGTCAGATATAACTACTGCTAACCAATATATATTCTTCCAAAATTTAAAAATGGGATTGTCTGTGTATTCATATAGATACCACCCAAGTATTTTTTTAAAAGATTCCCAGTACAGTTCTGCATCAAAAGTTATGCATGCTTTGAATTTTAAAAACATTTTATTAAAATAGCCTTCTAAGAGATTAAATCAATTTGCTTTGCCAGTGGCAGTGGACATTACAAATATTACAATCTTTGGCAAAATTTAGGATTATTTTATTTACAGTTTTTATTGCCATGATTATCTCCTTTCATGAAGGAACATATTTCTTCATTTATTCTTTTTTGATGAAAGCTTTTTTGAGATGAAGTTCACATGTCTAAAAATGTACCCTTTAAAGTCTACAATTCAATGCTTTTTAGCTGTGCAACCATCATCGCGACCTTTATTTATTTTATTTATTTATTTTTTAAACTTTTGAATTTCTTGCTCAGTCTGATTTGAAAGAGCTTGGAATTTAATGATCAGTTATGTATGCTGCCATTTATACTTTTCAATTTTTTAAATTGTCAATATTTTAAAGTGCTTTTTTGTAAAATAGCAATAAGTATCAACCTTTCTTTATCTCTATGATTTCTGGATTTAGTAACAGACTTAGAAAGTTCCTTTGAACCCTAAGTTCTCCTAATTTTCTTCTAATACTCATAAACCATCATGAAGACACCAAAAGCAAGAATCTATAAACACTGGGAATGAGAGATCCTCATTGTTCTTCGAGTGACTTTGAGAATGAAGATATTCCATTTTACAAGATTCATGTAAAACCAGGAGTTAGGAGCTTAAGTGGATTGAAAAAAATGTATACTCATTTTCTGCAGTACACTGTTTTCTAAGATTGAATCATATTACATCAGTGTGGGAAACATAATGGATGAGAAAGAAGCCTTTTTAAAAAAAAGGAAGAAATGGGGACAAATACACCACAGTTAAAAGTTCAAATAGGAAGGCTGTCTACACTTGTGCCCTTGAATCTTGAGGACCTGGGCCTGGTGCCCCTCCGTGCAGGTCCTGGTGTCTCCCACCCAGGCCCAGTGTCCTCATTTCTACGACCTGCCAGGCTCCCCGAAAACATTTGCGATTTGACCTCTGGTCCTTCGTCACACCATTTTATTTTTTATTCTTTTATAAAGTTAGGAGTTCTAAACTTCAGCAAGTGTAGAGAATGAAAGAAGAAAATAAAAACTAATTTTGTCATCAACAGATCTGGCACAAGTGTGGCCAGAGACTGGTTGAAACTACATGCTAAAGTAAGGTTTTGAATCAACTAAGAATTCATTTGGAATCAGAAAATCCCAGGTTAGAATTTGTACCTTGTCGTTTATTGGCTGTGATGCCTTGGATAAATTCTTCAAGCCAGCCCAGGACCAGGCTCTTCAGTGGTGATCAGGCTGTGATTAGTTTCTTCCCTTCTTACCATGGGTAATTGAGAATTGGATATAATTCTGTACTAAAGATGCCTTTTTACTATCCAGATTAAGAATATCAATTTAAGAATCTTGATTGGCTGGGTGGATAACACCTGAAAATTGAGAAGTGACGACCAGTAGCTTGGCTGCTGTTATGGCAGTATCTCCAGGAGAATGGTTTTATTTTTATTTTTGCCCACCTTCATTTCTTTACACTGTCCAGAGTTGGTCATCATTTCTATTTCCTTGACAAAAACAAAGGAAGATGCTGGGGCCTACTACAAAGGCAGGGCTTTGGCTTCCCATCTTTTCTCCCTTTGGGAACTATTATGCCCACCTTGCGAAAAACAATTTGTTAAGTGTGCAGGCGGGAAGCAGGTCAGTTTTGTGCCACTTGAGTGCTTCTCTTCTCCTTAGATAATGCATACACCTTCCTCTCCATACGGATCCTTTCTCCTTTTCTTTCTTCTCCTTTCCTTTCACAATGGGACACAGAACCCTCCATCTGTAGCTCCTTACCACCACCCCCATTGGGGGGCTTCAGAGGAAACAGAAGGATCCATTCCTACCAGCTGCTGCCACCACTGTCCTCATCATTCTAGTCATTTTCACAGCAAATGCAGCCCTAGATTCAAGTGGCAGAGCCATGTTGAAATAAATCCCCATAGCTGCTGCGTGCCGCTGTTACCTCTGGAAATGGACAAGCCGTGGCAAGGTATTAAGGCAAGAAAGAAGAACTGTGAAGATCAAAATCCCCCACAAGAAGGAAGAGGCTTCAGGGACCTGATAGGATGGCGATTAACCTGTGGGTTCCCATGCTTCTTTCTGGCTCCGCGTGCAGGCAGGAGTGTACGTGCGAGAACAGGTATAAAGGAAACACAGAGAATAAAGTCTTGCAAGTTAAGCCTGTGCTGAGAGATGAGACCAGTAAATTTCATCCTATTCCGTAAAATGCTAATATCTCAAATGCCGAAAAGAACAAGCAGATTTTATTTGAGTTCTGTAGCAATTTGAGCACACTTAACCCTTCCCCTTAACTGAGCTTGTCAATTCCTGTCTCATCACTCTTGCTGCTCTCATCTCCTTCAGTAAAATCATGAGGAGGCTGTCGCCCTGTCATTGCAGGAAGGCCTTTTGGAGCTCTAGTGCGTGGATGTTACTGGCTAATGATCGATTATGGGGAAGAGCCATCATTGTAGTACGTTCGGAGGTGCTCCAGAGCTTAAGCCTATTTTTGCCTCGGTAATTGCTGTCAGGAACCCGTAGTGCACTAAGGTCTACTCTGCTGTAGTGAGTTTGAAGGATAGATAGGGTTGTCCTTAATTAGGATCTTTTTTTTTTTCCCTTGGATTGAGGCTCTGGTACAAGGTTGAACTTGCATTTGACGTTGCACTTATCCTCAACTAAGTTAGCTGTATATTCTTAACTTTAAAATATGCATTTACTTCCCTTTAGCTTTTAAAGTTTCATAAATTGAGATGTTTCCTCCAGTCAGCTAGACCATGTAATATAGGTTTCTTTTTCCTGATAAATAAGTGCTATATCTTGCTGTTGATTGTGACTTAGGATTAAGGAAATAAGAAATTTTTATTTCCATTTCTATTGAGCTACACTGATTATTGAAGATTTTTGTCCTAACTATACTTAGGCCTTTTTCCAATTTAATTTTAATGTTTTCGTATTTCATAGCTTCTCCTTATAGAGAGCTGAAAATCTAGGTTCAGAATTGATTTGACACAGAAAATTATTGTTTAACCATAGACTTTTCTTAGATGACACCTCTGTAAAGAAGTATTTAAAATTTCATTTTAGATGCATTCAAGTTGTATTTTATAAATATAATTTTGATGGTGTTAGTGTTACTGAACTTTTCTGATCATTTCTGTTAGTCTATTAATTTACAAAGCAGACTTTCTTTTAGGAAAAAAGATGTACACACACACGCACGCACACACACACACACACACATATTTAGTCATAAGCATTAGATAATGAAATTTCCAGCGCAGTGGTGTGAGTTGCCCTGTGACAGCAAAACACTGTTAGTGATGGTGAAACCTCGTGGTCACAAGGGTTTACTCTGGTATCTATGTCCTTAATGCATTGTTGAAATCTGTATGTTATGTCAACAGTTGGTGTTGAAAGTTCTCAAACCCTAAAGAAAAAAAACTGAGTATCTCAAATTTTTCAAAGATGGACAGCTCACATGCTAGACTAATAAAAATAAAGATAATAAAAAACGCTTGCCTTGAACTACCTCTAGTTGTGTCACCTTCTGTCACTTCATTTCTCTAAAGAACTATTTTATTTTGAATACAAACATAGGCAGACTTGGACTTTTACATAAAGCTTATCAAGGTACCTTATGTAAATACGTTTTTTAAAACAAAATATCTGTAGTACTTCGGACAACCTGAGTGGGATTCTGCTCGGTGGAGTTCATGTCTAAACTGAACGCAAACTAAACATTAAGTATATTTTTTAAAAATCAAACTTATTTATCCACAAGCTTGTTGGTAATGATGTGGTTCACTGAAAGAATAAAATAAAACTAAATCTTACAGAATCTTGGTAAATGCAGCCAAGTTAGCAAGTGTTCACTCATGAATGTATGCATGTATCCTACTTCACAGACACACTAAAACAGGAGCTTAGATACTATTTACTACTTTAAGGATTTACCTTTGAATATTAAAGGATAATCAGTCGCTTGCTCTGATTATAGAAGTAAAGGGAGGCATGTGGTTTCATTGACTCAATAGTTGGGAAAAACTTTTACCACCTGCTAGCTTTCTTAACAGCAGTAGTAAAAGTCTAGGTTTTCTCTTCCTGATGAATGAATACATTTTCCATTGTTTAGATCTGTGTTGCTCTTACCCTTAGGCTATAATATTGACAGTCACACTTAATTGATGACAGTCCCGTGTGAAACATCCGCTTCTGCTATTTCAGATTTCATGCAGAGTTGCTACATGTTACACGCCATTCCTTCATATTAGCCGTGAGTCTTTTTTTCTGTTTCTCACTCATCTGCAGTGTAATACCTGTGTGTTGGAACACCTTTGCTGTTGGAAAGGAGGCAAAAACAATAGGGGCAGTGTCACTAGCGATATAGAAAGAAGGTAACACACATACAGTAGCTGCCTTGCAACTGTAGTTAATCTGCCTATTTTTCCTTCACCTTTGCTAATTTTGGGGCATCATAAGGTACTACAAAGGCCATGATTTTGCAGATAAGGATGCCAAGGTCTGAGATGTCTCGCTGAAGGTTACAGAGTTGTTTGGTGTCAGAGCTGTGAGAGCTTTGTGTGATGAAACTTCTCTTTCATTATCGTACCCTTCGCCACATGTGCATGCATGCACACACGCACACATGCACACGCACACACGTAAACTCTGCTTGTTCACTGCAGCAGAGCTGATGGTTGTGCTAGAGAATGTATCTTGGTAAGATTATGTTTATACAAACGATCTACCATCCACGAATCTCCCTGAAATATGATATTGATTTTCTTTCTGATGCCCATGCGAGTTTTAAAGTGACAGTTTGACTTTTGTCAGAGACATATTGCCATGTTTTTAATTTGCTGGCCTCTGGTGGTAATGATGATAAAAAAAACCTCTGCAGTAGTCCGGCAGGTAGGATAGTCTTTATCCAATTAAAGGTGGCTCATCTTTCTCAAAATCATTTTTTTCCTCTGATTAATGTTGGAGCATAAAAGAAGAAAATGTGATGGTGGTAAATGGTGGCCTCTCAGGTTGGTTGTCCTTCTGCACTGGGGTTTAGATTTATTCTTGTTAGAACCTTGTAAAGGTTGGAGGTGGGAGAAATGTGTGAAATAAAAACAGATGCATACATTTGAAAATTATATAATGTTTAGGAAAACCTTGGGATTAAAAATGACTTTTAAAAATGAGGTAAAGTTAATTTTATTCCTTTTTTTTTTTGGCATGGGCAGGCACAGGAATCGAACCCAGGTCTCTGGCTGGCAGGTGAGAATTCTGCCTGCTGAGCCACCATCGTGTCACCCTTCATTCCTTTTTTTAAAAGAACTTTTTCTATAGCTTTAACTCTATACTTACCCTTCTTTTGTACATGTGTTTTTCTTTTTTTTTGCGTGGGCAGGCACTGGGGATCAAACCCGGGTCTCAGGCATGGCAGGCGAGAACTCTGCCTGCTGAGCCACCGTGGCCCGCCCTGTATGTGTACTTTAAAGGCTGCCTAAGTGATTCATGATGTAAGTTTCAAGGAAAAATGAGGCTAAATACCATTCTATTAGAGATCATTTTTTGAATTTGTTTCTATGTTTTTCATCCTCCAATTCTCATATTCCCTCTCTCCATCTTCATTATAACCATGCCAGTTGTATTTCCTTTTATGAAGCTTCTAACCTTCTTATGAGTTGCTCAAAATTAAGCCAGTTATAAACAACCAAGTTTAATTTTATTTAGTTAGGGTACTGTAATTATGAAAAAAGCTAATAAAATCCTGTTGTCTTAATTTTTGTAAGTGCAAAATTTAAAAGTAGTCTTTTCCCCCCTCAAATAACTCTTTCATGTGCATCTTTCCAGTATATATTTTAAATATCTAGTGACTTCACATAGTAAATTCCCAAGTATTAATTTTAGACTATTATTTTCCTTTTGAATATACTAATAGAGAACATTTAAATATTAAGTAGAGTGTTAGAAAATAAAATGTGTGTTTTCCTAGAATAAAGAGAAATATGTAGGTATATAGTATCACATCCATAAATAGACCAAAATCCTATGTAACTCTAAGCATAATTTTGGCTAATTATAAAAATTTTCTTAAAACAATTGAAAAGAGACACTTCACATATACCTATATATTTTTATCTCCCCAAATTCTAAGTAGCAGTTTCTGTGTTAAATTTATGCCAATTTCTCCACCCCATCCCCTTTGTAAAAATGTGTAGGATGTTATTTTTCTCTCAAATTCCGGAATTGGCACTTAATGAAATATGTGTATTGCTAACTGAAGCTACTACATAGGTTATGACTTCCAAGAAAGTAAGTAATCTAAGGTTACTTGTAATTATTTTTCCCTTTTAAATGATATGTAGAAATAAGAGTAATATGTATATGCTCCATAAAAATATTTTATTTTCTAAGTGTTATGCATAATAACCACATCTATAAAGATATATA
The DNA here is from genome assembly GCA_004026745.1 of Myrmecophaga tridactyla. Lineage (NCBI taxonomy): Eukaryota > Metazoa > Chordata > Mammalia > Pilosa > Myrmecophagidae > Myrmecophaga > Myrmecophaga tridactyla. The sequence goes on along the minus strand of PVIY010055261.1, from coordinate 5,428 downwards.
TAACTAAAGCATAAGTGAACCAAAATTATCCAGCCCCACCAGAGATACCACTATGAATTTTTTTTATATTTCCCTCCAGTCTTTTCTATTTATGTATGTATGCAATAAGGTCACATTATAAGTGTTCAACTCTTTTCAATAGAATATCATTAATATTTTCAATATAGACATATCTTTAGTGCCTTAAAAATTATATATTATATATCATATATATAATATGTTTAAATTTTCTCTTTTTGACTCAAGATTAGTGTGTTCCCTCCCCCAACCCCCCATGTAACTCCTGTTTTGTACATGTTTGTACATAAATCTTTGTCTGAATTCTGACTCTTTCTTTCAGATGAATTCCTAGAAGGGGGATATAGTAAGGCCAAGGAGTAAGAATCTGGGAAATAGTTTCAGAATATACCTTAAAACTGTTTTCAGAAGTATAATACAGTTTACATTACCATCATTATTTAGAGATCCCGTTTCACAATTTTCTTATAAATTTTATGTATATATTTATTGTGATAGAATTAGATTAAAACATACATGACAACATTATGAAACTTTAAGATGTATTATGGTAATCAATCCATATAACGTCCCTAATAGTGGATTTTGTAATTTTTCTTCGGTTGGAGGGTTTCTTGTAAGTCAGTTTTCTGGAAGAGTACTGAAGTTTTAAACTGAGATATGTAATGCAAGTTAAGCTAAACAATATTTTATTCTGTTCTCAAATATTTGCATTTCTTTAGAATGTTTGCTAAATGAAGTACTTTAGTTAATTGAAGAGTTTTTTAAAAACCCACTAATATTCAGAGTCATATGAAAGCAAAGTATTCTTAGAGGCTACATCAAGGAAAATATTCAGAACGTGTTGTAGGATCTTGAAAAGTGAAAGCTTCATTGTAAAGCAGTGTTACTTATTGGTTAGATAGCAGGGGATTCAGGATATTGCAGCAGAGTTTATTTTAGTTTTCCCAGAGTTGTGTTTAGGTGTTGAGCAGTTGGAAATACTGACACAACTAAGTAGCTGGTTGGTAGTGCTGCAGATGACTTTGTATGACAGATGGTCTTGGGCACAGCATCAGCCTCAAACCACCAAGAGTGACTGTGGTTTGCCATGGAATGAATGTCTGAGTGACGAAGAACTGGACATAGCCAACCCTGGGAAGACCCTATTGGACTCTGTAATTGTCATATCAAAGTGACTGGATAGTGAATTCTGATGTAGGAGGAACTGGAGTGCTAGTCCAAACTATTCTAGTCCCATGAATCCTGCAAATGCTGCTTTTTAAAAACAATTTGCATAACAACTTTGATACTGTCCAAATGGTTAATTAAAACTTGTAATGTCTAGATTTTACATAACCAAGAGTGTTCGGCATTATTAGAAGGTGAGAATCGGCATTTACTGTGTATTATTTGCAGAACAGTGCAAGGATTTTTACATAGACCATTTACATTATACTCATGGTATAGAGCACTCAAATTGCTTACTGTGGTAAATAAAGATACTTGTGTAATTATTTGTATGTATGTTTTCTTAGTTATGAGAACGTTATATGGTAATTTATTTAGTTATCAGAAATAGGAATAGAATTTGCAATTGTGATAAGTTGTATTGGGAGGCTTTGGGTTTTACTTTTAAAATCTTCTGGATCATTAGGAACTAATATATTTAGTTTTCACTTCAAAACCAAGGTAGACATTAGACATTTCCAACTGGTGCTAGCCTTTTCAGGAAATTATAAAACTATTTGTAGGCCAGGAAACGATAAAAACTATTTGCAGGTGATTATTAGTTGCATCAGAACCGTGTTTAAAATATGAATAAATGGTGCAAGTAATGTTTTAGTATTTTATTAAATGGAGGTCTTCAGGTATTCAATTTTCATTACTACATAAATTATAAAATATAAATGTATAATATAATTTTATAACAAATAGCTTATTTTAAGGGGGAAACATCTATAAAACCATGTCCAATACTTTTTCCCTGACGGGTACTGCATAAAACTCTTAAATATAAAGAAGTCCCATATTTTAAACATGGTTATATATCTGGAAAAATGGTGGTTTTTTTCACAGAACTAAAAAATGGCCAAGTTAAAACTGTGCTAAGAATAGTATATCTGCATCTAAAGCTACTGATTTCTGGCAAAGCGTGGAAAGATGGATGCTTTATCTCCCTCATGGGTCACTTCTTTTTCTCTTTCCTCTCCATCATAAACTGTGTTGTCTTATTTTTTTTAAGATCCTTTTTCTCGTATAATCCTATGGCATCCTTTATTAACTGAATCCATCCTTAGTTCCTCTTAGTAGAGTCTGTTTGGAATTGCAAACGTTTGCAATTGTAATTCTATACTCTTGCACTAATAATAAAGTTTCCTTTCTCTTTCAAATGGAAGTTGGAAGTTTTGCGGCTTCCACAAATGAGACCCTTCCAATCCCTTCCCTCCTCCTGGAAAAAATGTAACACACAGGTTAAATTAGTCATTTTCATGAAACCTGTAAGTTTGTGCTAGCAATAAAGGTTTGCCATCTAGCTACTTAAATATTGAGGGATCTTAGATTTTAATGTTCAGCTTAGCAGTTGAGTTGCTTTACCACATGGCGTTTTATCATCTTTGCAAGACAATATATACAGAGAGTGGAAAGCCAGGCCATGAAGGTACACTTAAACTACAAAGTAGAGTAAAGTTTAAAAAATGATATCTGGAGAACACTTGGAAACTCAGTGTGGTATAGTGCAAAGTGCAAAGAACTCAGAGTCAAAACCTGGGGCCTATTCTTCCACTTCACAAACTGTGCAGTCTTGAGTAAAATACTGAATTCAGTTTTCTTTGTATTTTTAAAGTGAGGCCAGTAATATCTACCTCGCAGGGTTGTCCTCAGATTTGAAAAGATTTTAATGTTTTGCTTATTTACAGTGACAATATTTATTCTCTTTAGTTTACAAAATGTTAATTGAAAGATTTTTTCGGCCTGTATAGGATCTTGTAGGGACCTTACCAAAGTATGTTAATTGCCATCCTCTAGATACATTTTCTCACAAATATAACAATTTGTGCTTTAAAAATATTTTTAAGGCGGTGCTATGATGATTTAGTGGCAGATTTCTTGCCTGTCATGCCAGAGGCCCGGTTCAATTCCCAATGTCTGTCCATGCAAAAATTATATATATATAAATATATACATACACATTTAAACTTTCATTGAGTAAAATGGACTAACTTAAAATTTGAAGGTTTCAGGATTTAATTATGTTAAAAGTAGTCATGTTTTATGTCTTTTAAAATAGATTGAAATAGGGCGGCTGCCGTGGCTCGGCAGGCAGAGCTCCGACTTGCCGTGCTGGAGGTCTGGAGTTCGATCCCTGGTGCCTCCTGCCCATACGCAAATTAAAAAAAAATAGATTGAAATAAATCAGTTTAATGCCCACAAGATGTACATTATTGGACTCGAGCCTTAGGACTTTCTAAATATTGAAATATTTCTTTTCTTTGGTCAGTTATCCATCATGTTTTAACTCATTTGGGTATGGCTTCTTCCCCTGAAGTTGGTAATAAAAAGTTCTGGGTCATTTAAACAAGTAATTAAGAGGGTCATTTACTATTTCTTTCCTTTGAAATGTGTAAATTTGATTTGCTATAGGTTAATGGTGCCTCTGATGTCTAAGCTTAGTTCAAAGGCAAATTATTCTAAGAATGAAACTTTGTTTTGTTTTAATTCAGTAATAATTAGTTGTACTTCTCATCTTTAACTGAAAACATATGCTTTTCAAAAAAACCTTTTTATATGTTTGCTGAAACGCAATGATAAATGTAGCTCTGAAGCAAGAATATAACAATTTAGAAATTATGATTAGTTGTTTGGACCATCTCTAGCTGTAGCTAAGTTGAATCATCTTCATTTTATGAGACATTTACTTTAATTAATATGGTGGTGTTACTTAATAGAGTACCATTAAAACTGAATGTGATTTGTCAAATGAGAATGCATTGTAGTCTTGTAGTTTCTTTATTCTCATTATACCTTTGCAAGTGACTTTCTGAGAAATTCATTCATCTATTACTTCATCCATTCTTTCAGTATTTTGGTGCTTACTATGTGCCAAGCACTGTGCTAGGTGCTGGATATAGCATTAAACAGTACAGACCAATATCCATGCCTTTATGCAACCTATATTCTAGTAGACTGAGACAATCAGTACTGCTCTATTAATGGTAAATGTGTAACAAAGTGCTTTCTGGGGGAGAAAGGCCATTATTTTTAGTGTTTGCTGATTTCCGTGGGGTAAATACTCCCACTATGGCTGATTTCAAGCTTCCAGTATGATGTCACTGAATGCTGAGTTGGGAAGAGGTGCTAAGTAAGTAGTAAACCAGTAATTCTACCATATTACTAGAATAGATGTAAAAAGCATAAAAGGTGTGGACTAAAATGTAGTAAAATAATTAGGAAGTTATGCGTTTTGAGTGTTTTATTACCTTTGCTTTTTTATAAAATTAATTTAATTGTAAGTTTATATAATACAGTTTTTCATAGTGGCTGTAATTTAACAACCCATTGGCAGAATTCTTGAAAATTTAACAACTGGCTTTCATGAGCTAGTACAAGCTGTCTTTGGTATACCACCACAAGGCAAATCAAATAAAACAATAAAACACATGGTATGTTAAATGGTGATAAGTTGTATTATTAAAAAAGCAGAGGAAGGGGTTTCCTGCATGGGCATGCATGTGCAACGTGCTAGTGTGTCACTTTAGAAAGGGTGGTCAATAAAGTCCTCACTGAGAAGTTGACATTTGAGCAACCTTTTGAAGGAGGTGAAGGACACAGTTATGCACTCATCTGGGGAAAGAGCATTCCAGGCGGAGTGAACAACAGATGCAAAAGCCCTAGGCTTTTTAGGGTGGTTTAGTACATTTCAGACTCGTCAAGGAGCCTAGCGTGGCTGGTGCAGACTAAGTGAGGGGACAGTGTAATAAGCACTAGGTCACTGATACATTGGGCCTTATCGTGTGGGCCCTTGTAGGCCATTGTCAGGATTTTGGCTGTTGCTCAAAGAGACAAGCCATTGGAAACTTTTGAATGAATAAATGACCTCTGACTCAGTTGTGTTCACTCTGCGAGGTGAAGATTAGATTCTAGGGGACAAGGGCAGAGGCTTAGAAACCTTCTGGAATACTTTTCATTTACTACCTGTACCACAGTGGTAGTGATGGGATGATGTCCAGATTCTGGACATATTTTGAAAGTAGGGCTAATTGAATTTGGTAATGGATTGGATTGAGGTATGAGAGAGAAAAGGTCAAAGATGACTCCAAGGCTGGAAAAAAGGAGTTATCATTTACTGAGATGGAAAAGACAGTTGCCAGTTTGGAGAGCTGTCTCAGGGTACGTTAATTTTGAGGTGCCTGTTAAAACTTTTAATATG
>PVIY010055260.1:0-13820 GCA_004026745.1 Myrmecophaga tridactyla | reverse complement strand
CTATGTTATTCTGCTCTCTCCAAATCTCTGAATTGCTTTTATTCTCCAAAATGTTTCCTCTTTTCTAGGACTCCAGAAGCTTATCAAGACCCACCCAAATGGGTGAGACACGGCATCACCTAATCCAGTTTAACAATCACTCTTGATTAAATCACATCTCCAGGGAGATGACCTGATTACAGTTTCAAGCATACGATATTGAATAGGGATTATTCTGCCTTTATGAAATGGGATTTAGATTAAAACATGGCTTTTCTAGGGGACATACATCCTTTCAAACCAGCATAGGGAGTGACGTTTAACTTAATTAGCTGGAAGCTTAAAAGAGAGAGTTCACAAGAGAGCTCAGCAGCTCAGACATGGACATTTGGAGATGCAGAAAGGACAAGCCCTGGGGAAAGCTGCCGGAATCCAGAAGCCAGGAGAGAAGGCCAGCAGACATCATCATCTGCCTTCTATGTAACAGAAAAACTCAGGTGAAAGCTAGTTGCCTTTCCTCCAAGGAACTGTAAATTTGTAACTAAATAAATCCCCTTATTAAAAGCTGATTCATCTATCATTCATATTTTAAAACTTCAACTTCTGTGTGACACCAAAGGGAGAGATGTTTATTTAGTGCAAAATATTTATTTTAGGTAATATATTACCTAATTTAACCTGTATGGTCAGTTGAACCCCATAAGTACATGGAATCTTGAATAGGGTGTGAAATTTTGTTGATTTGTAGAGGTTAGTGTGATGTCCCTATATATTCCAGAGTAATCTGGGCAGTGGATAAAGAAGTATTTGCAAAGTCCCCTTGGAAGAGTGGGGAGAAAGGAGGAAATATTAAACTTCTCCATTTTGAGAATTTCTCATATTCTTACAAGCAGTGGGGACAACCAAATCAATAAGCTAAACCCTCAATTTTGGGGTTTGCCCCTATGAAACTTATTCCTGCAAAGGATAAGCTAAGCCTATTCAAAATTATGTCTAAGAGTCACCCCCAGAGAGCCTCTTTTGTTGCTCAGATGTTGCCTCGCTCTCTAAGCCAACTCAGCAGGTGAACTCACTGCCCTCCCCACCTACATGGGACATGCCTCCCAGGAATGTAAATCTCCTTGGCAAAGTGGGACAGAAATCCTGGGATGAACCAGGATCCAGCATCATTGGATTGTGAAAACCTTCTTGACAAAAGGGGGAAGAAAGAAATGAGACAAAGTGGCTAAGAGATTTCAAACAGTCGAGAGGTTATCTTGAAAGTTATTCTTATGTATTATATAGATATCCCTTTTTAGTTTATGGTGTATTGGAGTGGTTAGAAGGAAGTACCTGAAACTGTTGAGCTGTGTTCCATAGCCTAGATTCTTGAAGATGATTGTATAGAGATGTAACTTTTACAATGTGACTGTGTGATTGAGAAAACATTGTGTCTGATGCTCCTTTTATCCATGGTATGGACAGATGAGTAAAAAATATGGATAAAAATAAATAAATAGTAGGGAGGATAAAGGGTAAAACAAACTGGGTAGATGGGAATACTAGTGATCAATGAGAGGGAGGGGTAAGCGGTATGGGATGCATGAGTTTTTTTCTTTTTTCTTTTTATTTCTTTTTCTGGAGTGATGCAAATGTTCTAAAAAAGTTATCATGGTGAGGAATAAACAACTATGTGATGATTATGTGAGCCATTGTTTGTACACCATGTATGGACTGTACATGTGTGAATATTTGTCAATAAAAAATATCTAAAAAACAAAAAGCTAATCCATCTCTGGTGTATTGCATTCTGGCAACTTTAGCAAACTAAAACACCAGAGAAGCAGTGAAATGACTTCATCAGAAAAGCAGACACCAAGAGTATCAAACCCTGTGGTGTCTGGCCCAGCAGTTCCAGCTGCCAATCACAATCAGCAGCTAGTTGACATCACTAGAGAGTGACTTTCATGCTCCCTGAATTGACCACATAAGCTACCACACCAGATAAAACACATAGGTCAGTCACAAATCCCGGTGACCTAGTGGCAAGAGGATAACATTGAACCCCTTCCACTCTTGGAAGGAGTGAAGTATGCTTTTACTGCTGTGGACATGGATACAGGACTGTTGTTAGATTTCCCCATGGAGAACGCTAACCAATGGGCCACCATCCAACGTTTGGAGAAAGTGAGTGGTCTTATGGAGTGCCCACACAAATAGACAGTGATTGGGGGACCGCTTACCCTGGGCAAATAACCCCATCATGGGCCATGGATCAAAATGTCATTGTGGGCAGGTCATCTGCCTTATAATCCCATGAGTACAGGCCTTAAAGAGAGAATGAATGGCTTCTTAAAGGAACAGTTGAAAGATAACAAAAGGTCCTTGCAACAGTGACTAAAACACTCTACCAGGCCATACATAGTCCACTTGAATGTGACATATTAGGCTGCTGCCTTTGTGCCTATTGAAATGCTGACTACAGGACCAATGCAGGCACTGAAAATACAAATTAAAGGGCCAGCCACCTTAAAGTCTAAAAGGGGGAATAATAATAGTTCGTTGCTGCCTATATCTCAGGCTATACAAATGGGGGAGAATGAGATTCTTTGGCCTTGGTGCTGGCCTCTGCAGCTGCACTGGTTGGGAATCTTAAGCCCATGGGTAATAGGAGTCACCCAAAATATTGTAATCTGATCATTTATACATAAAAATGCCTATTAAAATCTTTATTACCAATCCAGGGCCTCCTATTGCCACAGGAACCTTATACATAATTATGTGGACCCTTCTTATGCCCATATTAACAATTAATGTAATGGTAGAGGATTCTCAAGATTTTCAGGCAGAGAATATTTACATGGGTAGGCACCGGGAATCGAACCCGGGTCCTCTGGCATGGCAGGCAAGCGTTCTTGCCTCTGAGCCACCATGGCCCGCCCAGAGAATATTTAAAACCTCCCCATAACACTCTTCTGCTTGGTATCTTATATCAACCAATGGAACCTTAGCATGTGTATTGTTAGATCAGCAGGACTTACCCCTTATTTGTCCCCATACACATCTTTCTTTTTGCCCATAATGCCCTTGCAAATACCTTCCTACACTGGGCTTCAGCAGAACTCATGACCATAACCAGACCCCATGTTGGGTCTGCATGGACTTGCCACCTTCAGGCACTACCACTCTTCCTTGGACTGTGACCTCTGTGAATCAGACTGAGTGGAATACCCTGCTTGGCCTGGCAGAATCCAGTGCATCAGAAAATCTGGAAAAAAATCTTATTTAAGACCAAAATCCAACTACAGTCCTATGATAAAACCAGGGTTTACAACTCCTCCTTTGTATGGGACAGGTGAATAAACCCCAAACCTGTACTGGGGTATGCTGTATATGATGGTCTAGGGTGGCTGGCAGCAGAAGCTGTGACAGAAGACCATGTTGCCCCTTTCTGTGTGGAACAATGTGAAGGAATTTATGACAGGGAATGGCTACCCCCAAAATTGTGTAATTTTACTGTTAAGCTGCAAAACAATAGTCTTTTTCACTGGCAAATTATCTCCAACCAACATGGGACATAGTCTTCCCCTAAGGGATGGCTATGGAACCGTGAGTGATATAGTTGGCCCTATTTACCCTATAACTGGGCAGGAAGTTGTACATGGGGACAGCCTGTTACCTTATATGACTCTTTAACTCATACTCATAGTAACTGGGAAATGGTTAAAGCTAGATATAGAATAAAATGCACTCCCTGGTACTATTATCCTTTAACCATTTCTGTACCAAGTGGAGCCACAATAGTAACTGAAAAACATGTGGCAGCCTTAGCCAATCACACTGTCCAAGAATTTAGTGATTCCAAAATAGCTATATCCTTGCTAAATGGAGAAATAACAGCTTAGAAAAATACTGTTACAAAATAGAATGGCCTTAGATATTCTCACTGCAGCACAATGTGGCACCTGCATGTATGTACAGTGCTGTGTGTGTGTATTCCTGATCATTCACACAATGTTTCACAAGCTTTAAATCATATGCAAGTGTACATATATAATATTGTTCAATTATCAGTAAACTGCTTGTCTAAATAATTTAATTCCCTTTTTTAGCTATCGCAGCATCTCTTGTAGGAGACTCCTACTGTTCTGTTTCTCTTATACTGTCGTTGTGGAACATGGATGCAATGTCTGTCCTGTGATCCATGTAGTCTGCTGCATGGGGGTGGATTGTGGAGACCCAGAGCCCAGGCTCCCCCTCCATATTGAGAGTAAGTTATTGCATATAGCTGCCTACTTGACCAGGACTGAAGTTAAAGGTCAACTGACCACTTCAAGGAGGAAAGAATATACAGTATCACAAACTACTTATCTTGTGAAGCATTGAAACTCCTCTTCCCTGGTAGGTTGATAGCAAAGCTCCAAACACCCGTGTCATAAGACCCTGCTGAAACTCTGTTTCCTTATGAAACATCCTTGTCCAAAACCTTTATATGCTGTCCCTTGCACCTGACGCCTTTGCAGGGCACTGATTTCCATTTCCCAAATGGCCGTCATCAGGAAGAAGTTTTCCTGTTCATAAGTCCTAATAAAAGTCACGTCTGGCTCTGTGCCTGACATGTTCTTTGGTCTTGGGGCTGTACCGACCTGTGCTGTTCAAAAGCGGGGTTGGGACATGATCCTTGTTTGGTGAAGAAGAGAGGTGCAAAATAACTGATAAATGGAAGTGGACTCCTTGCAGTGTGGGATCTTAGCTAAACTGGTTTGAATTAATCAAAAAGGTTTAGAAAACTTGGGCAGGAGCGAATGAGATGCTGCTGCCATCTGCTGCTTTGTTTTGGGAATTTGAAGGCAAGTTTGAGGAAGTTGAGGAAATTGAGCAAGTTTGAGGGAGTTTGAGGAAGTGAATCATTTCATTCACTTGGGAGTCAAGTTGAAGAACTTTTGCAGGCTCCACCTGACTGATACTAAAAATGTGACTTCTCACTCTTCTTAAAGACTTTTTTATTTCTTCATTGCTAAGTAATGATGGTTGTTAGATATTATTCTCTTATATGAGCATTTTTTGGCTTCCTTCATGATTAATACTGTAGAAAGGGGCACTACTAAATCTGGGTTCCTTGCTCAGAGCTGCCAATAAAAGTCATACTGAATGGGACAAAGGAGGAAAAAAGGGTTTATTTACTCAAGTCAGGAGGACTAGGGGGTTTCCCACATCTCTCTCCCTGGAGTGATGTTTCTTTTATGCAGGTCAGAGCCAATCATCTTAGTTAACAGTTAACCGAAGTCTGGAGAATTTCTATCCTACTTTCTTCAGGATTTACACCCAATATGACACCCAGGAAAGGTGCTTTCCAGTCTAGGGAGATAGATGAAAAGCATTATTCGTATCTGAGAGGTCTGGGGCAATAAATGAAAGCTTATTCATGTCTGGGTACAGACTTTACATTTACATATTGTTCTTTTGTGGGACTAAGTACTCATATTCACAGCTTGATTCCAGCTTTAAAGTTACATTTAAAGTCTGTTTTAAAGGTTACGTGTTAAGGCTACTATTACAATTTCCAGCTTGCTTACAGTTTTAAGATTATATTTAAGAAGTTACTGTTATATTTCAATCTAATTACCATGCATATTTATTTTCATTTTTATTTCTGTCATCAGAATTTAAGTTCCAGGAGAGCAGGGGATTTCTTCATCTTTTACACTAATTCCAAGCACTTAGTCTAGGGCTTATATTGTATTTAATAAATGCATAAAATTGTATTACATAGCTATTTTACATTTTTACTTAAGTTTTTTTCCTCCACAATATGCAGTAAGCACCACAAGAATAGGCTCTGTGTATAGTCATCACTGTCTACCCTGCTGGCACTAAAGATAGAAGGCATTAAACAGATAGTTGTGAAATGAATGAATGAATCCACCAAAAAAAAAAAAATTAAGAAAACATTTCTAATGTCTCGCTTTGGAAAAAACAAAATACCCTGGGACTATTATTTTGATATCTAAATTGCTAAACCAGGTAATCAGAATTTTTAGTCATGTATCAGGCATCCTATAATTACAATTTCCAAATTATATCACACATGCTTAGTAAGACAGGGATACAACATTTTAAAAGGTTGTCATCTTAATATTCTTTTTTTAACATTTGCATATTTTTGTAAATGAATTAAAATTTAGTGCCATGTAGACATATTTCAGAAGACAGCTTTGCAAAAACAAATGATCTGATGTTTTTATAAATTTATTGAAGTAGATTCCTACTGTCAGCCTTATAGATTGTCTTTTTACTTCAATTATTTATATTACTATTGAATCATTCATTCTCTGAGAGTTGAATTATGAATTATCTGTTAGACATGCTGTGTCATTTTGAAGCTGTTTTGTTCCCCAGAAAAGCCATGTTCTTACCATAATCCAATCGTGTGGGGCCAGATCGGCTGTTTTAGGTTGGGATCTTTGATTAGATTATTTCCAAGGGGGATTGGTCCAATCAATCATGGTTGTGGAGTTTTGATTAGCTTATCTCCACAGAGGTGTGGCATGCTCAATTTTTGGTGTAACCTTTTGATTAGATGGAGATATGACTCCACCCATTTGAGTTGAGTCTTCATTAGTTTACTAGAGCCTTTTTAAAGGGGGAAACATTTTGGAGAAACCTCACATGTACACACTTGGAGAACAGTTGTTTCAGAGCTGAGAGAAATGCAAACATTTGGAAAGCTTAGAGTGCCAATTGAGAGCAGACCCCACCATGTGCCATCCCATGCGATGTTAAGGAAGCCAGAACCTAGAATTTTGCCCCAGAGTAGTAATTAAAAGACCACAAATGCTTAGAGAAGAAACCACTGGCATTAGAAACTGGAATCAATGGAACTGGGAACAAGGACCAGCAGATGGCAGCAATGTGACAGACACTGGCCTTCGTTTTTTTTGTTGTTGTTGCTGTTCTTTACATTGGCCTTTCTTGAGTCAAGATATCTTTATCTGGATGCCTTAGTTTGGTAATTTTTATGGCCTTAGAATGGTAAACTTGAAACATAATAAATTTCCTTTTTAAAAACCATTCCATTACTGGTATATTGGATTTCCAGCAGCATTAGCAAATGAAAACAGAGGCTTTGAGTGTAAAAGGGAAGAGTGATGGCACATGACTGTTTGCTGGACATAGGCCATTTAGTTTAAATGGGTCCTAACCAGAGAGGTGTGGTTAGTGAGGTGTGGAATTTAGTTTCTCTTCCAGAGCAGCTAGTAAATAACCAGGAATATTACAGAACAACTCCTGGGGCCACATCAGAGATTGGACACACAGTGTACACCAGTCTGGACAAGCTGGACCAGCTGCCATCCCACCCAGAACTGTGAGTCCCCCACATGGAGGTCAGCGCCACCCCCACAGGCTGGTTCCCAGAGGGGAAAAGAAAGAGATTTTACCAAAAGCAAGGTACTGAGCTCAACCAAGCTCCAATTGTGGAATTAATTAACAAATTCTGACTACTAAAAATAGGTCCCGAGCTCAGCTAAACCTCAAATAAAAGCTAAAGTTACTAGTTTTTGTCCCAGTGCAGAAGGGGCAGGGCTGAAGGAAAAAGAAGAAAAAAAGAAACAGAGATATTTTTGGATCTGACAGCACAAAATACTTGAAAGGGTCTGGGCCCTGAAGGAAAGGAGGGGACACATTGGACCTGGAGATACTGAGAGCAACATACAAACCTAAGCTTTTCATTGACAAACTCGAGGAATGGGGTTCCTGCTCTAAAAAGTTTTTTTTCCTTTTCTTTGGCTGTGTTTCTATAGCTTGACTGCTCTTTGGATACAACAGCAAGGCTTCTCAGGCTCCAACTGCCCCAGGCAAGGGTGGAATTAAGCTTGTCTGAGAGCTTGTCTGGAGGCTGTACCTTCCCCAGGAAAGGGGTGGGGGCCCAGCTTAGGTGGAATCCCTCCCTCAAGGAATTCAGACCCCAGGGTCTGGAAAACTGAAGTGATTAAAGCCAGCCTACAACCTCCCCTCTGTCTTAATCATCTCTCCAGCAGGAAGAGTCTGCTGAAGGTACTGCATCATTTTATGCTGGTAGTACTCACAGGCAGACAAGCACCGCATACTGGGCAGGATAGAAAAAACACAGAGTCTAGAGGCTTCTTAGGAAAGTTTTTCAACCTGCTGGGTCTCAGCCTCAGGGAAAACTAAGGCAGGAGACTCTTTCCTCCAGAGAGGATGCCAGACTGGTCTGGGAAAATCTGATTGGGGTCTATAACACCTAAGTAAACCCTCCTAAGGGGGTAAAAAGGCACAAAGCAAGCAACATGAAAATAAGAACTGAAAAATTCTGATCTGTTAAACAAAGCCTATGCTAGAGGTCTAGAATGAGCTGAACTGAATGGCAAAGAACAGACAGACACCAAAGTCATCCAGCAAGAAAATCCTAGGTAGAAAAGTGAAAACAATCACCAGAATAAACTAATTAAGGAAATTAAATGTCTAGATATCAGCAAAAAATAATGAATCATACTAGGAAAATTGAAGATATGCAGATAGTCAAAGGAACAAACTGACAGTTCAAATGAGATATAGGACTTGAAACAATGAATTCAGGATGTTTGAACAGACATGGAAAATCTCATCAAAAATCAAATTAATGAATTGGAGAAGGATATAAAGAAGGCAAGGGACAAGTAAACAGAAGAAATCAAAAGTCTGAAAAAACAAATTGCAGAACTTATGGGAATGAAAGACACAGTAGAAGAGATAAAAAAATGGAAACCTACAGTGTTAGATTTCAAGAGGGAGAAGATAGGATTAGTGAACTGGAGGACGAGACATCTGAAATTTGATAAGCAAAAAATATATAGACAAAAAAATGGAAAAATATGAAGAGGGACTCAGGGAATTGAATGACAACATGAAGCACACGCATATGCATGTGGTGGGTGTCCCAGAAGGAGAAGAGAAGGGAAAAGGAGAAGAAAAACTAATGGAAGAAATTATCACTGAAAAGTTCCCAACTCTTATGAAAGACTTAAAATTACAGATCCAAGAAATTCAGCATACCCCAAGCAGAATTGATCCAAGTAGACATACTCCAAGACACTTACTAATCAGAATGTTAGATGTCAAAGAAGAAAGAGAGAATCTTGAAAGCAGCAAGGGAAAAGCAATCCATCACATACAAGGGAAGCCCAATAAGATTATGTGTAGATTTCTCAGCAGAAAGCATATGTTCTAGTTTGCTAGCTGCCTGAATGCAATATACCAGGAACAGAATGGCTTTTTTTTTTTTAATTTGCATATGGGCAGGAGGCACCAGGGATCGAACTCCAGACCTCCAGCACGGCAGGTCGGAGCTCTGCCTGCTGAGCCATGGCAGCCGCCCAGAATGGCTTTTAATAAAGGGGAATTTAATAAGTTGCTAGTTTACAGTTCTAAGGCTGAGAAAATGTACCAATTAAAGCAAGTCTATAGAAATGTCCAATCTAAGGCATCCAGGGAGAGATACCTTGCTTCAAGAAGGCCTATGAAGTCCAGGGTTTCTCTCTCAAGTGGAAAGGCACATAGCAAACATGGTCAGGGTTTTTCTCTTGGCTGGAAGGCCACATAGAGAACACAGCATCATATGCTATCTTTCTCTCCTGGCTTCCTACTTCATGAAGTTCCCAGAGGTATTTTCCTTCTTCATCTCCAAAGGTCACTGGCTGGTGGACTCCCTGATTCTTGTGGTTATGTCATTCTCTGCTTTCTCAGAATCTCTAGCTTTCTCCAAAATGTTTCCTCTATTATAGAAGTTCAGTAAACTAATCAGGATCCACTCAAATGGGTGGAGACATGTCTTCACCTAATCCAGTTGAACAACCACTCTTGATTGAGTCACATCTCCAGGCAGATGATCTAATTACAAACTGAATAGGGATTAGAAGAAATGGATGCCTTTACAAAATGGAATTAGGATTAAAACATGGCTTTTCTAGTGTACATACATCCTTTCAAACCAGCACAGCATGGAAGCAAGAAGACAGTGGCATGACATATTTAAGATACTAAAAGAGAAAAACTGCCAACCAAGAATTTTATATCCAGCAAAATTGTCCTTCAAAACGGAAAAGGGAAATTAATACATTCTCACATGAAAAATCACAGAGGGAATTTGTGACTAAGAGACTGGCTCTGCATGAAATACTAAAGGGAGAACTAGAGACAGACAGGAAAAGACAGGAGAGAGAGGTGTGGAGAAGAGTGTAGAAATGAAGACTATCAGTAAAGGTTAAAAGAAGAAAAAATAGATATGACATATGAAATGCAAAAGGCAAAATGGTAGAAGAAAGTACTGCCCTTACAATAATAACACTAAATGTTAATGGATTAAAATCCCCAATCAAATGACATAGACTGGCAGAATGGATTAAAAAACAGGATTCATCTATATGCTGTCTACAGGAGACACATTTTAGACCCAAGGATAAACACAGGTTGAAAGTGAAAAGTTAGGAAAATATATTTCATGCAAACAACAATTAGAAAAGAAAAATAGGAGTAGCTATACTAATATCCAACAAATTAGACTTCAAATGTAAAATAAAAGAGACAAAGAAGGCCACTATGTATTAATAAAAGGAACAATTCAACAAGAAGACATAACAAAATAAATGTGTTCATATTAAAAAAAAAATAAGAAGAAGACATAACAATCATAAATATCTATGCACCAAGCCAGAGTGCTCCAAAATACATCTTTAGGGCAAAGACTAAAAAGAGAAATAGACATATCTACCATAATAGTTGGAGACTTCAATTCCCCACTCTCATCAATGGACAGAACACCTAAACAGAGGATCAATAAAGAAACTAAGAATTTGAATAATACAATAAATGAACTAGACTTAACAGACATTCATAGAAAATTAAAGCCCACAACAGCAGATACACCATTTTGTCAAGTGTTCATGGATCATTCTCAAGGATAAACTATATCCTCAGTCCCAAAGCAGGTCTTGATAAATTTAAAAAGATTGAAATCATACAAAACACTTTCTTAGATTTCCATAAATGGAAATCAATAATAAGCAGAGTGCCAGAAAATTCACAAATATATGGAGGCTCAACAACACATTCTTAAACAACCAATGGGTCAAGAAAGAAATGACAAGAGAAACCAGTAAATACATCGAGGCAAATGAAAATGAAAATACAACATATCAAAATTTATGGAGTGCAGTAAAGGCAGTGCTAAGAGGGAAACTTATTGCCCTAAACGCCCATATCAAAAAAAAAAAGAAAAAGAAAAAAAAATCAAGGAATTAACTATTCACTTGGAAGAACTAGAGAAAGAAGAGCAAACTAACCCCAAAGTAAGCAAAAGGAAAGAAATAACGAAGATTAAAGCAGAAATAAATGAAAGTGAGAGCATCAAAACAATCAAGAAATTAAAAAAAAACAAATTGGTTCTATGAGAAAATCAATAAGATTTATGGACCCTTAGCAAGGTTGACAAAAAGAAGAGAGAGAGAGGATGCAAATAAATAAAATCAGAAATGGAAGAGTAGACAGAACCACTGACCCACAGAAATAGAGGAGGTAATGAGAAGATTCTAGAACAACTTTATGCTAATAAACTATACAACATAGATGAAATGAACAAGTTCCTAGAAAGGCATGAACAGCCAACAGTGAATTGAGAAGAAATTGACGACCTCAACAAACCAATCACAAGTAAAGTAATTGAATCACTCATTAAGAAGCTCCTAAAAATAAAAGTCCAGGACCAGATGACTTCACATGTGACTTCTACCAAACATTCAAGAAAGAATTAGTACCAATCCTGCTCAAACTCTCCAAAAAAATTGAAGAGGAGAGGAGTCTACCTAACTTATTCTATGAAGCCAACATCACCCTCATACCAAAGCCAGACAAAGATATTACAAGAAAAGAAAATTACAGACCAATCTCTCTAATGAACATAGATGCAAAATCTTCAACAAAATTCTTGCAAATAGAATCCAGCAGCACATTAAAAGAATTATACACCATGATCGAGTAGGATTCATCCCAGGTATGCAAGGATGACTCAATATAAGAAAATCAATTAATGTAATACACCATATCAACAAATCAAAGCAGAAAAGCCACCTGGTCATCTCAATTGATGCAGAAAAGGCATTTGACAAAATTCAACATCCTTTCTGTTGAAAACATTTCAAAGGATAGGAATAAAAGGGAACTTCCTTAACATGATAAAGGGAATATACGAAAAACAGCTAACATCTCCCTCAATGGGGAAAAACTGAAAACTTTCCCCCTAAGATCAGGAACAATACAAGGATGTCCACTGTCACCATTGTTATTCAACATTGTGTTGGATGTTCTAGCCAGAACAATTAGACAAGAAAAAGAAATGCAAGGCATCAAAATTGGAAAGAAAGAAGTAAAACTCTCACTGTTTGTAGGTGATATGATACTATATGTTGAAAACCCTGAAAAATCCCCAGCAAAACTACTAGAGCTAATAAATTAGTACAGCAAAGTGGCAGGTTACAAGATCAACACTCAAAAATGTGCAGTGTTTCTATACACTAGTAATGATCAATCTGAGGGGGAAATCAAGAAAAAAAACTCCATTTACAATTGCAACCAAAAGAATAAAATATTTAGGAATAAATTTAACTAAGGATACAAAAGACTTATACAAGAAAAACTACAAGAAATTGCTAAAAGAAATCACAGAAGACCTAAATAAATGGCAGGGCAACCCATGTGCATGGATTGGAAGACTAAATATACTTAAGATGTCAATTCTACTTAAATTGATTTATAGATTCAATGCAATAACAATTAAAATTCAAAAAATTACTTTGCAGAAATAGGAAAACCAATAACCAAATTTATCTGGAAGAACAGGGTGCCCCAAATAGCTAAAAATATCCTGGAAAAGAAAAATAAATTGGAGGTCTCACACTACCTGACTTTAAGGTGTATTACAAAGCTACAGTGGTCAAAACAGCATGGTACTGGCATAAAGATATATATATTGACCAATGGAATCAAATAGAGTGTTCAGATACAGACCCTCTCATCTATTGACAATTGATCTTTGATAAGGCAGTCAAGCCAACTCATCTGAGACAGAAAAGTCTCTTCAATAAATGGTACCTAGAGAACTGGATATCCACATGCAAAAGAATGAAAGAGGATCCATATCTTATACCCTATACAAAAGTTAACTCAAAATGGATCAAAGACCTAAACATTAGCTCTAAGACTATAAAACTTTTAGAAGAAAATGTAGGGAAATACCTTATAAATCTTATAATAGAAGGTGGTTTCCTAGATCTTACACCCAAAGCACAAGCATTGAAGAAAGAAATAGTTAAATGGGAACTCCTCAAAATTAAACACTTTTGTGCATCAAAGAACTTTGTCAAGAAAGTAAAAAGACAGTCTACACAATTGGAGACAATATTTGGAAATGGTATATTAGATAAGGGTCTAGTATCGAGAATATATAAAGAGACCGTTCAACTCAACAGCAAAAATAAAAACACAACAATTACAAAATGGGCAAAGGACATGAACAGACACTTCTCAGAAGAGGAAATACAAATGGCTAAAAGGCATAGGAAAGATGCTCAACTTCCCTGGCTATTAGGAAAATACAAATCAAACCACAAAGAGATATTATCTCACATCCACCAGAATGGCCATCGTCAATAAGGAAGAAAACGACAAGTGCTGGAATTGGATGTGGAGAAAGAGGCACATTTATCCACTGTTGGTGGGAATGTGAAATGGTACAACCGTTGTGGAAGGCAATTTGGTGGTTCCTCAGGAAGCTAAGTACAGAATTGCCATATGATCCAGCAATTCCATTG
>PVIY010055259.1:0-13809 GCA_004026745.1 Myrmecophaga tridactyla | reverse complement strand
CTCTCCCTGCCTCTTTCCCCTACTCGCCCCCATTCCAACATCCACCTTTCCCTCGGCTGGCTGTAGCAGCTGCTTAACCTCCACAGGGCTCAGAGGAGCTGGGAGTGACTGTAAAAGGGAAGGAATGTCCAGAGGCAATTGTTTCTCCCTGATACAGCCGGGAGGGGTGGGGTGGGGGAGGTTAGAGAGTTGGGGGGCCCAGCCCCAACCGCAGGCGTCAGGATTCTCCCTGAAACTCATCTCTCTCCTACTGCACCAACCCCTCCCTCCCCTGCCCCAGCCTCAGCCAGCAACCCGCCCCCTCTGCATCTGCCGCCCTCTATGCCAGATTGGTTCAGGCTTTAGGACCAGATTCTCCCTCCCCGGCCCCCAGGCCCTTTCTTGGACCCTCTTCCTTCCCTGTCACTCCCATCCCAGTCCTCATACCCCCTCCTCTGCCTCCTTCTACCACCCCACACCTCTGGCCCAGCTCCATCTTGGGGAGGGCCCCACCGCCCAGCTCCGGCCCCCTCCTGCCCCAAGCTCCTTTTACAGACTTGGTGTGCTATGGGTTTTCTGCCAAAGTAGGAGAAGTCTGAGGCTAATCTTACCTCCACTCCAGCCCCCAACTTCTCCAACCAAATAGGACTTCTGCCCCCCTTCTCCCCCCCCCGGGGAGGCTAGGAGGAGGCAGCTGAGCACCAAGGGGGAAGAGCTAGTGAATGATGGAATCGAAATTGCTCTGTGGGCTCCTAGCAGCACACAAACTTCAGGTCTATCCTGTAAGAGATGAGGAGGGGGGGTGGGGTGGGGACATAGGTGGGGGGAGGGGGCTTTGGTAGCACTAAGGGAAGGTCCCAGGGGAGTAGCATGTGCTGGGGGTCCGGAGGTCCGCGTGCTAGGCCAGCTCTGGGAGGAGCTGTGTGTCACTGGGCTGCTCACTTCCCCTCTCTGGGTCTCGGTGTCTCCTGGCTTAAAATGAAATACCCTCATATGCATACAGTGGAATGTTACTGGACTCTAAAAAGGAATGAAGTTCTGATGTATGTGACCACACGGATGAACCCAGAAGGCATCACACTGAGTGAAATAGGCCAGACACTAAAGGACAAATATAGTGCAAGCTCATTTATGAAAGAATTAGAATATGTGAATTCACGGAGTCGGGAAGAGGAATGCAGGCTCACCAGGGGCCGGCGGGGGGTAGGCCATGGAGTTGCTGCTCCATTTCTGTCTGGGGCAGTGAAAGTTTTGATAACGGATGGTGGTGGCAGCGGCACAACGGAGGATGTACTTGACACGGTGAACTGCCTATCAGACAGTAGAGGAAATGGGAAATTTCAGATTGTATGTATGTTGTCAGAATAAAAATTAAATAAAAGATCGATAGAACCGTACAACACAGAGTGGACCCGGATGTAAACTATGAACTATAGTTAATGGTACAATTATAATAATATTGTTTCATCAGTTTTAACAAGGATACCATATTAATATGAAGTGTTAATAATAGGGAATACTCTGTGGGGTGGTGGTATGGGAACTTTGTATTTTCTCCATAATTTTTCTGTAAACCTACAACCGCCCTAATTTAAAAAAAAAAGAAGAAAAATGAAACTCCCTCAGATATCCCCCCTTAGTCCAACCCTGAGGGTCATTCTCTCTTGAATCAAAGTTCAGTTTCTCCCTGGGCAAGCCCTGTGGCAGCCTCTGTGCTCACCCCAGATTCCCGCCATCCCCCACAACAGGACTCAGAGGTTGGTGTGCCCCCCAGAGGAGATCCAGTCCCCCGCTTGTTGA
The DNA here is from genome assembly GCA_004026745.1 of Myrmecophaga tridactyla. Lineage (NCBI taxonomy): Eukaryota > Metazoa > Chordata > Mammalia > Pilosa > Myrmecophagidae > Myrmecophaga > Myrmecophaga tridactyla. The sequence continues at coordinate 12,030 of PVIY010055259.1, read as the reverse complement.
TGGGGCGTTGAAATCAACTTCCTCCCTACCCCTGCACCCTTCCCACTGCCGGCCCCTTCCCGCTCCTCTTCCCCCTCAAGTTGTGACCTCAGAGTCTGCCTCACTGTCTAAGCAGTGACTTCCTTTCCAGCTAAACAAAAACAGACCCCCTCCCCACAGGCTATTGCTCCCGCACCCAGGCCTGGCCAGTCACAGAGTCTCAGTTGTCCCCACTGCTTCCCTCCCCTCCCGGCTCCCGCCCTCTACCCACAATTCCCAGCAATCCGCAGGGGATAACTCTGAACTTACCCTCCCCTGCCCCTGCTCTCCAAATCCACCCAGTCCTGAGCCATTTCCAGAAGAGACAGGGACAGCCTCCCCCTACCACACATGTACACCTCTCCTACCCCAAACAGAGAAGAAGAAAACTCCATCCAGCCACAGGGTGGAGAGGGTACTGGTTTTGAGAGCAGAAGAGGGGAAGGGGTGTTTGAGAACCTGGGGGCAGGTGGAGTGTCAGGGTGAGGTAGGGCCTTAGACAGGCTAGGATGGGGCACTTGGCAGCCCCTCCAAGGAAGGCGATTTTCCAGGCTCATTCACAACTGCCTCAGCCTCTCATGGCCTAACTCTGATCCCTCCTGCTGGAATGTAAGCCCATCTTTCTCTCCTAGACCTTAACCTAGATGGAGAAAAGTGGCTTCTTCCTTTCCCTGGAATTCTCTGCTAGGATCTTAGTGCTGTCACTCAGTCCTCTCTTCTCCCTGATTCATCCCCATTCCTTCCTTCTTTCCTCATAGGCTTTTTTGGTTTCAGTTCCTCCAGTTTGGTTATATCTTGGCTGTCCTGGGCCCTCTCCAGGTTTCCTACGTCCCTCTGAGGTTGTGGAGCACTTTAAACAGGGCCTGAGCAGGCTAGCAATGACCTCACAGGGCCACTATGCACCATTGCTATTTATAGCTGTATAGGCTCATCCCCTGTCCTTCAGCCAGCTGAGTCACATTGAAATAGGGGTCCACTGAGACCCCAGGGCTGTCTCTATTCTTCTGACCACAGGGCACCACAGCCTCCTGATCTGTTCTTGCCTCTGGGTGGGATGCTTTGTTCACTGAACCGTCTAAATCACAATCAAAGTGAGTCTCAGGTTGCAGAGGTCCCCCATTCCTGGGCCCGAAATCGGTGTTTTTAGAGCCGCAGGTCCTTCATCCTTCTACCCTCTCACACGTATCCAGATAGCCATCCGATGACCTACACTCCATTGACTCCACAGAGGTATAGGCAAGGGAAGGAACTTTGGGAGCTGCTGCTGGAGCATTGCCTGCATCCAAATCCTGAATCTACCATTCTCGGGTAAGTTGCTTAATCTCCCTGGGTCTCAGTCTCTACATCTATAAAATGAGGATAAGAACAGGAAAGGGTTGTTGGGAAGACTAAATGAGAAACTATCTGTGAAGTACTTAGCACACTGCCTGGCACACAATGAATATTCAGTAAATGCCATCCATTACTAATATTTTATCTCCATTTGACCCATAAAGAAACTTATTGAGGGAGGTTCAGGGACTCATTAGAGGTCAGCAGGTGTGGGGCAAGATTCATCAACAGGACAGACTAACTCCAAAGCTCTCACTCTTCCCACCAGCCATGGTGCCTCTAAAAATAATATACATACTACTTATTAAACACCGACTGTATGCCAGGCATACTGGACACCTGCCATATAAAATCACTACATCTCCAAACCTTACAACACTGTGAAATAAACATTATTATCTCCATTTTACAGTTGTGGATACTAGACTAAGAGAGGTTGAGTAAGTACCCTAAGGTTGCACAGCAAGAAAAAGCAGAGCCCTGATTGGAACCCTAGTTGGTGGCCCCTAGGAAGCCCTGCTCATTTCTTGGTATGGTCTCTAAGGCCCGTTTACTTGGTTCTCTCTGGGGCTTCCCATTGAAAAGTCCCTTGTCCAGTCATCCCTTGTCCACTCTGGGCTTGGAGGGGGTAAGGTTGTCAGGGAGTCAGTTCCCATGGGCAGAGAAGTCTGATCTTCCTCCCGCAGGAGCTGGGGGGTCACTGGAGATTTCCCATCAGGAGAAGAGGCCATTGGGGGCCACCCTGCCTTATGCTACCTGCAGGCCTGCTGGAGAGGCTCCCCCAAGTCCACCCCGGCCCCAGACTGCCCCCAACTGGCCTGGGAGCCACCTGCCAGGGAACAGTCACATCCCTGTCCCGGACATACTGGAGGGCTGGGGCTGGGGCTGGACTTGATCTTTCAACCTCAGGGTTCTAAAGGAACTCTTGGGGGCTCCCACCGCTCCAGCCCCTGAGCCCAAAAGTCATTAAGGGACACCCAAGATGCTGTCCCCTGACCAATGCAAGGTCTCAAGAGCTACAATTTGCTGAAAACAGCACTGTTGGAGTTTTTCCTCCCCAGCCAATCATCCCAAAGAGCCCTCCTGCAGTCCCCTCCCCATGCATCTCAAAGAGATGGGCCAGGCTCATCCTCTGCCCTCCCCCAGGCTCCCCAAGCACCCTGGAGACTGGAATAGACCACTGGCCACCTGCCCTTGGAGCTGGGAGGGGCCCCAGCAGGCGCTGCCACTCAGGTTGGGGGAGGGGTTGGAAAGCGAGGAGGGGGCAGGCTGTGTGTGTGTGGTGTGTGTGTGTGCTTGCGTGTGCATGTGTGTGGTGTACGTGTGTGTGCTTGCACATGCATGCACACTCTGGGACTGTGGAAGACTGCTTCTGGCCCTATGCCATTTCCAGCTGCTCTTCGGTGAGGTACAGAGCCCAGAATCCCCCATTTCCCAGCCGGGATAAGGTTTGGAGCTCCAGATACCCTCAGCTCAGGCTGAGTCTCTGCTCCCAACTCCTTCCCCCTTTCAGCCTCTGCTCCCTCTCCACCGATTTGTCCTCCTCTCTGGGTCTCTGCCCCCCACAGCTCACCCTCTCTAGTCTCTGGGGCTCTGCCACCACCCGCTCCCCCCACCCCCTCCCCGGCTCCTTCTAAATGAGGCTGCCCTTGCTTAGTGACCCCACATTCCAGCCTCACTGGGGTCAGGAGGGCTTCCTGCCTGGTGTGGGTTCCCTGCCCCCACCCCCAGCTCCCAGGCGGCCTCTCCCAGCCTTCCAGCTGCTGGCCCTCCATGGCTCCCTTCTCAGACACCTCCCCCAGCCCCAGGCCTGATTTAGCTTCTTTAATCTTCCCTGTAATGCAATCCGCTTCCTGAGCACACACTGCCCTTCCCAAACTGCCTGGCCGTGGAGGGGGCCTGGGGCAGGGTAGCCTCAGCTCTTCCCTGGGATGGAGCTGGGACCTTCCTCCCATCCCGTCCGACCCCTCTGCTGCACCCGTTTTCTTTGTCCCACCCCCAGGAGGCCCGCGAGGAGCTCTGGCTGTGCAGGCCTCTGCAGTCTGGGCTCCGCGTGGCCGGGGCCTGAGCCAGTCCCAACTCCTCGCCTTGTGCTTAGTTGTGCGGCGCCCCCTGCCTCCACAGTGCTTGTCTGCCCGCGGAACCCCTACCCTCCGGCTCTGATCTCCCAAATCCTTCCCTTCTCAGAGCCCAGACAACAGACACGCGCCAGTGTCCTGAGCGCAATGACGTGGTTTCTGGGATCCCTGTCTGGGTCCCTGATCCCCAACTCTGCCTTTTACGTGCTGTGTGACCTTAGGCGAGCTGCTCCCCTCTCTGAGTCCCCATGTCCTCCTCCATAAGTGTAAATCATGATGGTGCCTCCTCACAGCGTTGCCATGAGGATTACTTGAGTTACTTTACGTAAAGTGCTTAGAACAGTTCTCGGTACGTAGCAAGTGCCATTTAAGTGTTAAATAAAATGATCTTTTCCAGCCTTGTGTTGCAATGACTTTATTTCTTCCAAGTTAAGACACATTGTGAGAAAAAATCCATCTGTTTAATAAGATGATTTCAGAAGAAAAAAAAAGAAATATAACTTATAAAATTCGCAAATTGTAAGCCATCTCCCCATTTCAAATATGTGTAAATTGTTCAATAACAATATTTGTATAGCATGTGTGTCGACCCCCTTCTATTCAGAGAGTCCCTTTCCAGCTGCCTGTGCCCAGGATGGTGCTTTTATTGTTCATGGTTGGAGCCCAGGGGCTTCGGTTTAAGCTGGGGTTTATTTAGCCGAGGGACCTTACCTAAATTCTTTGGCTCCTCTAAGCCTTGTTTTATTTTCTTGAGCAGCCACAATAACACACAACAATTGTAGTGAATGCTAAACGAGAATATATATTATATATATATATATGTATGTATGTATGTATGTATATATGTACGACGTTTAGCACCACATCAGATATTCGATGCACGAGAGCTATCGTTATTGTGATGATTTAAGAACGTTTGCTGAATTTAATCTGGGCCCTCGTAAAATGTGGGAGTGGAGAGGTGGTATTTTGTGGTTGAAGTGCCCTCCAGCGGCCCTAAGGGGAAACTGCAGGCTCCCGGATCCGCTTGGAGAGGGGCCTTTCTTAGCTGGTCCAGAAGTAATTCTTCCACTCCCATCTGCGTGCCAGGCTTATCCAATCCTCCTGGAATTCTTCACATTATCTTTCCTTTTACAGTAGCCCTAAGAGCGTTTTAAAAGGCACTGATTAGGATAAGGGACTAGGGGGCAGGGCTTTAGCCTGGGAAGGCTGCTGCCTGGACATACACTATCTCTAAACCTCGTCGGCTCGGGCCCCGCGGTGGGAAGACGATGGCGGAATGCTCTCTCCTCACTCCAGTTCTCCTCAGGCCCGCACATCGTGGGATTTGGCCTGTGAGAGACTCCCCCTGAGACCCCTCTTGCTGCCCACACCCAAAACTCTAGCAGAGAACAAGTTTAGCCCACACTCCAAGAATCTTCTTTGACGGATGTGTCATTTGTTCACTCATGCATTCCTTTTCTCCTTCACCCATCCGCCACCCCGTCAATATTTATTGACATTTGCGGGTACAAAGCCTCACGTCCCAGGTGCTGGGGTTAAAAAGATCAATCCAACACAGACAGAGACATAGTCACCGAGGAGTGGCTCACAATCTCCCAGACACCACATGCAGAGTTAATCCTCGCGTCTGAGTGTTTACAGCTTCTCTGCATGGCTGAGGAGGAGGACACAGGCCACAGAAATGGACATCATTCATATCCAAGCTACCTGATTTCCCTCCACGAAATGTGTTCTCAGTGGAAGCTTTCCCTGGCCAGGTTTCCGGGCTGCCGCCTAACAAATAATTCTGGTCTGACATCGTCCTGCTGGGAGACACTCTGGGAAATCCTCCTCTATCACAAACATTGACCAAACTCTCATCTCCACCTACGTGTGGGTCCCTGAATCAAGGGAGGGGAATGTGTTTTGAACCCACCCTTGCAAAAGATGGACGGGTAAGGATTCTGCTTACCCAATACTTAGTAGCTAATCCCAGCTCATGGGCTACCTCCAGCCACTTCCCCATCATCCAGGATTGTGACGAAGGGGCCTTACTCCAGAGGCATCACAGGAGAGGGTGGCTGGGGATGCCCAGGGCTGCCTTTCTGGAGGATAGCAAGAGGGGGAGGGGGAGGCAGAGCTGAAAGGGTATCTGTTTCTGATGCACACATTGTCCTGGGACTCTGTTGCCCCTTGAGTTGCTGTCCTCTCTCCTTCCCTTTATGACCAAATTTCTCAAACATCCTCCCCAAGCCCGTCAGTTCTCCCTTGCTATCCCTAGTTGTTGCGGTTCCTCAGGATTCTTCCCACTTGCAGTAGCACAGGCTCGCTTCTGTCCTGGGGCTGCTGCATGTGCAGTTCCCCCTGCTGAGCCTGACCCCCTCCCCAAATGGTATTTCCTAGAAAGAAACATTCCCTGACCTCCCCCCAAGCTGCTAGGGCCCCTGTTATATGCCCTGGTAGTTCCTGGCTCCCCTCCTCTGTAGGATTGACTACAGTTTGTACTCACATACTTACTTGTATGGTTGATTAGTGCCCATCTCTCTCACTAGGCTGTAAACTCCCCTGGAGGCAGGGATGGCCTGTTTTACTTCTAGAACAAAGCCTGGCACATAGTAAGTGCTCAATAAATACTAATGGAATGAACGAGTGAATGAACAATAGCATTTCCCCTGGGAAGGTCCTTTCTTGACCCTACCCCACCTATGTGTTGCTTCTCCCTTTCTTCTTGAAATGCTGCTCTCACCCTGGTTTTCCTGCTCCACTTTAGCTGATCTTCCTTTGCTGGCTGTACATCTTTCCCCAGACCCTGACTGCATGGGACCCAGAACTCTCCTCCGGAGGGTGCTACCCAAACTTGGCTTCAGACAGTTCATCTGCCAGGTCAGCCTCAAATCTCTTGGCCTTTTGGTCTGACCTCCCAACTCAAGCTCAGCCCAACTCAGACCTATCTCAGCATCTTTTCTCTCATCCCCAATCCCTTCAGCTCTCACCCCAGATCTACCAAAGCTACCTCCTCCCATTCCTGACTCAGTCTTCTCAACTGCTAGGCCAGTGACGTCCAGTAGAGAATATCATGGGTGCTATATATGGAATTTTAAATGTTCTAGTAGCCTCACTCTAAAGAGGTGAAAGAAACAGGTGAAATTAATTTTAATAATACATCTATCTAATCTAATATGTCCAAAATAGAATCATTTCAACATGTAATCAGTATAAAAATTATGGGGACATTTCTCTTATTTTTTTGTAATCCTATGAGTGCGTTATTTTATGTCTCAATTTGGACCAGCTACATTTCCGGTGCTTGCAAGCCACATGTGGCTAGTGGCTAATTTATTGGACGGTGCCATTTCAGAGCCTTTACTGGCTACTTGGCATACGGACTGCCACCGCATGTGGTTACTCATCTCGTCCCCATGTGTCCTGTCTCTCCAGGAAGATGAGAAATCCCCTGGGGGCAGAGTCCTCAGTTTTATTCATCCCTCTGTCTCCCATGGCACCTTAAAACTGTGCCCTACACTCAGAAGTCCGCAAAGCATATTTGTTGAATGGAGTGAGCGATGGGGTTGGGTTTGGGGGTTTAGTTATGACAGTAAGTGGTGTTTTGTAGAGTGCTTTTATAGAGGCACCCTGCTGTAATATTAGCAGAAACAAACAGCTTTGGCTGTCAGCAGAGGCAGAGGCCTTGGGGCAGATGGGGCCCCCTGAATGGGGGCAGGGGTGGCTGTGGGGAGGAGAAATCCTGCCGGACCATTTCTCTTGCTTATGAGCTACTCATGCCCATGGCGTGCTCCTCCGAGCTGCCCCCTCCCCCTGGGACCTCAGTTAGAGCCCTCGTCAAGGTGCATTCTAAAAAGGATGTACCTCTAGCATCCTACCACCAGTCTGGGAGCAATTCTGGGGCAGAAAAATAGCTATTCAGATTGACAAAAGCCTGGCCCATAGGAGATGTACAAAATGTGTTTGTTGAATGAATCAATAAAAGGATGTCAGGAGCGGCAAAGCCTCTCATTCATGTACTTACTCGCCCCAAAACTCTTAAATGAGCATTTACTGTGTGTCAGGCACTGTGCTAGACTCTTCAGATTTGGCAGCAAACAAGACAGAACTGCGCTGTGCTCTGGCAGAACTGAACTTTTGGTGGAGGAAAGAGGAAACAAGTAAGTACTCACGCAAATAAAATAATTAGTGCATTGAGGAAGGAAACGAAGGGCTGAGATAGAGAATGAGTGAGGAGTTCTCCAAGTGAGGAAGGATGCCCACGGCTGTGACCTCCTCAAATACAGGACCCCAGCCCACCCCGCAGCCCCAGCCCCCACCCGCGCACGCAGGACCCCCTTGGCTACCACGTTAGGAGCTGGAGGTTCGGGTGCTGTGAAGATGCCGCTGTTTCAAATGACACTGATGATGTCAAAATGGAGTCTCCTGGACGTGGAACCCACTGAGGACCCTGAAAGCGGGGATAGAGGAGCTGAGGCAGGGGCCGGGGCTGGCAAAACCAGGCACCTGGTCCCAGCTGTGCCCACTCTGCCGACAACAGACCTGGTCTCTGGAGGAGGTGGGGCAGGACCCTCTGTGCTCAGTCTCTCTGTCATGTCCATCCCCAGCAGCTGCCTCTCTGGCTGCCACGAGGTAACCCCGGCCTGTCTCTCGTCCTCTCTTGGTGGGTGTGTCCAAGCCGGCTGGGCATGGATGCCTCTCCCCGAGTGAGCAAGCCCTGCACCATCTTAGGCAGTGTTGGGGGATAGAAATGAAGGAGGCACGGTCCCTGCTCTCAAGCTACTAACGAGTCAGACCTTGAGCGAGTGACTTAACAGGACAATGTTCCCCATCCATTACTTGGGCCAAATTTGGAGAAGCAGCGTGCTAAGCATTGATTTAAACATTCTAATTTGGTGCACCAACTTTTCTCAAGTTTCCCAACAAGCCTGGCCATGAGCTCAAGGGCAGCCCAGCAATTGCACGACTCCTTTTGCAGTTGTTGAGAATCTATTTCTCAGAACGGTCTAAGGATAGCAAAATTACTTGCAACAGGAGTTTAAAATTGCTGATCCCGGGCTTCAGCCCAAATTTCCAAATGAGAATGGTCAGTTTTGGGGTGCATTGATTTACATTTTAAAAAGCATTCCAGGTGATTCTCAATCTAAGCACTGCCCTGAACTTTAAATACCCAGCATAGCTGCCAAGCTCTGGTAACCGGGGTGGGTCAGGTTCTCTGATCTAGATGGGCGTTGGCTTCTGATATTTTTATTACTGATGAAAAGCCATGATTCACAGGCTGCTGACAGCCAGCTGTCGGCCTGGAAGGAGTCAGAGGCCGCTTGAGAACAGAATTCCCTATCTTTTCGACCCATCTATAAAATGCTTACCTGAGCAGACACTGTTTAAAGGCCATTAAAATACCAGACACAGCATAACCCAGTCCCTGGTACTTTATAGACATATTTACTCAAACCCCAGTGCTTTCAAAGAGTAAATAAAAGAGAAGCAAGATTAGCAAGTGCCCCTAGAAATACGAACTGAAAGTAAACACCCCTCATCACTAAAATAAACAGGACAAATCCAGTGAGGATTAAATGACCTCTAGCCGGACAGGCTCAGAGCCAGAAATGCCCCATCCTGGCTCCTGAAGGAAGAAGAGGTGCAGGCCTGCTCTAGGAGAGTCCTTCCCTGGGGAGGGCCAGGCCTGGAAGGGCAGGCATTACCCCAGGGCCTTGGAGACCTCCCTGGCAGCCTTCCACAGGACCCGAAAATCCCCATCATTAAAGATTGGGCAATATGTTCTAAAAGACCTCCGATAAAATGCAGTTTTTCTGGAGCTTTACAACCCCAGGTTACTATTGTTTGTCCATTAGTCATTAATTTAGTAAATATTTATTGAGTACCAGTTGAGTACCAGGCCCTGGGCCAGTCACTGAAAATGCATGAGGCATAGATCTGCCCTCGAGAGGCTCACAATTTAATACGAGAGATATAATAGCTAGCATTTCTTGCTTAGCTACTATTTGACAAACTCAGTCCAGAGCACCCTATATGCAATATCCTCATTTAAGACTTAGAACTGTATGAGCTTAAGCATTATCTTCCCTGTTTACAGGTAAGCAAAATGAGGCTCCATGTCATTGGTGTGGTGGTAAATGTTTAACAACTGGCTCCCTGGGGAAAACAAAACAAAGAAGCAAAACAGGCCCTGATTTGTAGTGTTTGTTCATCTCCTTAGTGTAAATACCCACAGGTGGGTTTCAAGCTCTCAGTCTGACTTCCGCTGAAGGCCGAGTTGGGAAAGGATGGGCGTGTGAGCTGGTGCCAGCATTCCACACCAAATACTGTCCCCAGCTAACCAATGGAGGAACCAGGATTGGAACTCAGGTATGTCTGATTCCCGAGCCGTCCTTCACAACCACTTTGTTATACTGGCAGTAACTATATTACATCATTGGCATTCAAGAGGCAAACATCTTAAGACCTCAGTGAAGTGCCAGTTTTACAATTCTCCATGAAACTTCCAAAGTTAATAACCAGCAGTTTCCTACATCTCTGTTTCCATCACAAATAGGAGCAGTTGTTTTTCTTTTGAGGGCCATTGTTAAAGCCTGTTGTTTTGAAATAATTATTCATTGACAGGAGTTTGCAAAAATAATCCAGAGAGGTCCTGTGTACTCTTCACCCAGTTCCCTCCAATGATTTCATCTTCCATAACCGCAGAACAATTGCAAACCCAGGGAGTTCTCAACACAATTTCACAAAATAGACTGAGTCGCCCAAAATAATCAATAATACAATGGGTTTATTCAAGCAAGGAAATCTCAAACTGAAGAGTCTCAAAATAGCAAGTTACATTGGCTTATTAAGGCAGTTAGGGGATTTCCAATAGAAAAGTTATAATCATTCATTGATGTTTAGGTTCCTTATTCTAAAGGAGGGTCTTACAAAGCTAGGAATGATCATAGATTGGTTATTATAGTGTATTTGTCTATTTCTGATAGGCCATTTCTATTGGACCGAAATCGGCTTATTTCCCATTGTTGCTTAAGCTGCAACTTTTGCGGGCTATGTTCCATATTTCTGAAAAGATTTTTGGGAAACTTTATTTTTAACTGTTTATAAAGTCCCCGTCACTTCTTGAAAATGGGGTGACTCCTGGCAATACCAATGTAGGGAGCCAATTTATTTGACTTTATACATGCAATATTTGGGACATACTTATACTAAAAAAAGTATCCATCCTTTATCTGAAATTCAATTAATTGGACATCCTCTTTTTTTATCCAGCAACACTAATTTTATCATGCACTGCTTCATGTAGCCACAACTGAAATCAAAATACAGAGCTAATCTACTACCACTCAGAGCTTCCTTGGGCTACCCACCTGCTCTCACCATCCCTAACCCTTGGCAACCACTGATCTGTCCTCCATCTCTACACTTTTGCCGTTTTGAGAGTGTTCTATAAGTGGAATCATATAGTATATGACCTTCTATGAGTAGAATCATAAGGAGTAGGTGACACATCGCATCTGCTTCTTTTCTCTCGACATAATATTCATGAGATCCATCCAAGTTGTTGCGTTTATCAATCGTTCATTATAATAATTTATTGCTGGGTAATAGATGAAGAAGGCTATTTTTTCATTCATTCAATAAACATTTATTGTATATCTACTATGTGTCAGGCACTGAGTAAAAAATATTACATGTCGCGGATCTTCAGGTTACTCTGAACCCACAAATACTGAAACTTCTTCCTGTAGAATCCAAGACTGGAGATGACATCAGTGCGAGATGGGGAAGGCAGGGGACTGGGGCGTTCTGAACACATGAGGCCCTCAGAAGAGACATTTTGGGTTAGAGATATGTAAATTTGGGTGTTGTTGGATGCTATTTAAAGCCGGGAGATGCAGATGCCATTTAAAGTCATGGGTTTGGAGACCAGCACCAAGGGAGGGAGGGTGGACAGATTCCCAGAACTGACCCAGGGACATTCCAACATTTAAGATGGAGCGATGAGGAGCAGCCAGAAAAGGAGGTGCCGAGGCATGGCTGGCGGGGTGTGGAAAGTCAGGGCCCTGGGTGTCCTGGAGGCCAAGTGAGGGGCAAGTTTCTGGGAGGAGGTTCAAGGCCAACTTGGTCCAACACGTGCCATGGGTCAAGGGCTGTGAAGGTCGAGAATTGACTGCTGGGTTCAACATTGCAGAGCTTGTTTTTGACCTTGGTAAGTCTAGTTTTGATGGCATGATTGAAGTGGAAACCCACTAGAGTGGGTTTACAGGAAAACAGGAGAATTGGAGATGGTAAGTCTAGATAACCCCCTACTTTTTTTGTTGTTGTTGCTTAAAGGTTTTATTTAAGGGAGAGCAGAAAAATAAGGCCATTGCTGGAGGGAGATTAGCAGTTGAGACGACTTAAATTTTTATTTATTTATTACAGAAGTTGTAAGTTTACAGAAAAATGCAGAAAAGACAGAGTTCCCATGTACCCCCACATCTCACATGCAATTTTCTCTCTTTATGCTTAGCATTAGTGGGCTATCTTTGTTATAATTGACGAGACAATATTATATAATTATACTACTGACTATAGACAATGGGGTTCACTGTTGTATAGAGTCATATATTTT
>PVIY010055258.1:0-13825 GCA_004026745.1 Myrmecophaga tridactyla | reverse complement strand
TGGCTGGGATGTGTTGAGCAAGTGACGGACCTGGTCTGAGTCAGGGTTGAAGGCTGGCTCCGGTGAAGGTATGGAGAAGAGATGGAAGAGGCTCAGGGAAGAAATGTGGGGGCAGTGAGGAGCCGATCAGCCCTTTGCTTACAGCTTTCAATGGCTCCCTAGTGCCCGTGAGACAGGGGCGCATCACCCAATATGACAGCAGCCCCCTCTCCGCCCTTATTTCCCATCCCTTCTCTCCCATGCCTTCAGCGTAAATCTTTCCAAGCCTCCTTTCCTTTTGCTCCCTGCCTGGGATCTCAGGGTCCCCTTGCATGCTGCCATCTGGAGTGTTGGCATCTGGGGAAAGGCCAGGGTGGACAAAGTCACAGAGGGTGGGGAGCAAGGGGAGGAGCCTGGGGTGGGCCCCCTGCCCTTGGTCCTGAAGGTGAGCTCATGGGCCAGGGAGAGGGAACCTGTAGGGACAGGTAGATTCAGAAACGCCTTCTCTTTCTTTCTGGACACTCTGGCTGGGTTTGGGCAGAAGCTACCCAACATCTTTCTTACCCGCTGTGACTCAGACACGCAATGGACCTTCTGTCCAGCCCCAGGGAGAAGCCCCCAGCCCTGGGCAGCCATTCATGGAGAAAGCCAGGCAGCCAGTGATGAGAAGTTTGAAAGCTGCTGAGCAAAGTGGCCGCAGCTGGTCTGGACAGATGGAATGGCTCACAGGAAACACGAAGGGTGATGGAGCCAAGAGTGGTCCCTGTAGCAGTCAGCACAGGGCCCAGTGAGGGGCCGAAACCCAGGCTGGCTGGCCTCTGGCTTCCATTTACAAGGCCAGGTGAAGAAGCAAAGTCCAACAGCATAATTCAATCCCAAAGAAATGCCAGTTAAAATCAAGCCCAGATTCACCAATCACCTCCTCCAGTCTCCTTGGAAGAGAGAAAGAATGTGTGTGTAGGGGGATGAGGGGTGGGGTGGGCAGACAGACAAACACACAAAAGACAGTGACCTGCAGAAGGGGACAACTCAGAGAGACGGGATGGAGAGGAGCTGCCTTCCCCATGACTTTGTTTCTGGAGCTTTCCATGGAAAGGCATTACAAGTCCATTTTCATAAAGTGGTCAAGCGGTTTGTGAACTGATCATCATTTCAAATTCAGTTCAATTGGACTCTTTAAACTTGGGCATCTCAGCAAGTTGTCATTTCTCCCTTTACCTAAGGATTTGCCTCTTTCCTCCAAAGCTGGGGGATGCTGGGGGAACCTCTGCCGTATCATGGAAACCTGGCAGGTGCTGCTCTCCTCAAGAGCAAGTGATTTTTCTTCCTCAGTCTGAACAGTGCTGTAAACCTGGCCCAGAGGAAACTATGCAGAGACTCTGCAGAACTCCAATGTCTAAGGACCAGACAGAGTTAAAGGCCAGTGTCAGCTCCCCTTACCTCCTAGCCCACCTGTGGGCAGCGAGATCCAGAGAACATAAGAACCCCTGGAGGTGGGTCTGGGCATCCTGGCTCTCTGCCTACCCAGTTGCTTCTGAATGCAATAAAGCTCTGCGTTCAGAAACTCCCTACAGAGCCTCAGGCCCCACTGGAGGTGAATGTATGGAGTCTGAAGTTCCCCTGGGCTCAGCCTGGTGGCTCCTGGGAGTTATCTGGTAATTGAAAAAAAGAAGAAACACTGGGCCCCATCCAATTGAACCAACTCAACACCCGGACTAACTGAACATGATATCTGGAGTGGGGTCTGGGTGTTTTAAAACCTCCTCCGGTGATTCTCACGTGCAGCCAGACTGAAGACCACCAGTTTCCGCGTCTCCCACCAGCATCTGGCCCTACGGCAGTCCAGGTGCAATGACGGAGCAACACAACCGGCCACACAAAGAGAACCAAACCGACGGCCATTTCTCCGCTTCGTCTAACAATCATTTCCTGCCCTTTTTACTGATGGGTATTTAACCCTCCTCCTGCCTCTTCAACTAACCACGTGGCTGGCTCTTTCCCAAGCAGGCGCACAGACTAGTCTTACTGACTCTCAGACCTCCCCCTGGAAGGAATCCCCAGGGCTGTCAGTGTGACCCGAAGCCTGAGCCATTTGAGCCGAGGGTTCTTCTGGCTGTCGCGGTCGGGAAAGGCACAGAGCAGGGGTGAGAGCAGTCTCCGGGGGGCTGCAGGAGCGCCAGACCTCGCGTGTGGGCTCCTGACTCCTCGCGCTGGGGACAGCCTCGGCACTCCCTGCCCACCTTCCCTCCACCCGCAGGACCAAGTCCTCAGGTATCCTCAACCCTCAAGCAGGGCAAAGTCAAGAGCAGAGCCAATCACCTCCCCACCTAGAATAAAATGAAATTCTTACCAAAGTACCTGGCCGCAAACGTCCTTCGTTTGCTGGAAGCTGTCGGCAGCATAATGAAGCCAGCGGTCTCTGTGCAGATTTCTTCTATATCCTTCTTGTAAAGAACCAAGCACAGCCTCAAACAGACAAGCTAATTCCTGTTTTCCAGTAATAGGAGATCAGCATCTATAGAAAAGAAATATATTTAGAATGCCCTTTATATCTGCTGTTTTCTTGGATTTCAAGCAACAAAGCTTGCTATGAGGAATCAGCCCCAGAATGCGAATATACCAGGAGGTCTTGGAATGGTCTTAAGTGTTTCGTGGGCCCACTGAGAGTGTGTGTTTCTCAAATCTGTAAAATGGGAGCCGTAATGAGACGTACCTCTCTAAGTGAATGAAGAACCAGCAAGGCAGAGGGTGCAGAGGGCTTTGTAAATTATAACACACTCAGCAAGATGCTAATGTTGAATCTTCTGAAATTAGCGCGTGGATTTAAGGGGACACTGAGTTTTCCCAGAAAGCCTCAAAAAAGGGTGCAGAAAACAACACTTTAGGGTGGTGCAATGGTGGCTCTGTGGCCGAATTCTTGCCTGCCCATGCCAAAACGAAACAAAACAAAAAAGCAACACTTCAAAGTGCACTGCCACTTCAGGGGTGGCGTTTGGGGGCCTCAGTTGCTGGTTCCACTGCCCTGCGTGGGAGGTGGAGAGCAGGCAGGGTTCCCACTCACAAAAAGCATCCCACGGACAGGTAGTGCTGGACCCTCGTCCTGCTGCGCTGGCTGCTCACAGCTCTGGCTTCTCAGGGCTGTTTCTAGAAATTGAGCCCTTATTAAAGCATAATTTACAGTTACAAAAAAAAAAAAAAAAAAAAGAAAGCCCCTTTAAGAAACAGCCACTTGACTTTTATGCAGCCATCAAACATCGCCGAGGGTGGTAATGTAAGGGAAAAGACAGGAGACTGGCAGCAGATGTTCCCTTTTCCCGTTCAAATAGATGTGGTGACTTCAGACTATTTTGCACAACTCCTGGGAGGACACATGGTAGCACATTCTTCCCGTGATTCCTCCTTGTTTCCTGGGCTCTCTTGCCTTTGCCTTACTGAGCTGGCATCATGTTTTTAATTGCAAAACCAGTCAAGGTTGCAAAGACAAAATCAGCATAGCCACCATGGTGGGTGAAGCCCCAGGCTCAGGGGAAGTAGGGGTTCGGGATGGAGGATGGTGCTGTGGGCAAATGGGCTGGCTTGTGATTGTATGCGAGTGCATGAGTGTGCACTGCACAGATAGGGACTGGGCTGGCATGGGGAGGGGGGTGCCTTCTCTCACAGTTCCTTCTTTCTTTTCCTGAGCTCTCTTGCTGGGCACTCTCTAGGAAAGAACTTGTCCTACTTCCCTCCCCACTTCTTCCCCCTGGCCTGATGATTGGGCTGGTGGAGGTGGGAGCTGGCTTTGCCCTCATTTGTTCCCCACCAAACAAGCACAAAGTGCAGACAGGGTGGAGCACCACAAGCCCAGCTCTGTGAGCGCTGGGGGGAGGCTAGATAACTGTTGACCTTGCAAGCTCATCTTCTGCAATGCATGTTCAGCGCTTTGTCGCAGAGAGACAGAATTCTGCGGGGCAGGCAGAGGGTATTAGTATAAAGTTGTTCAGATAAAATACGGAACATCCAGTTAAAACTGAATTTCATATAAACAATGAATTTTTTTTCAGTAAAAGTATATCCCATGCAATATTTGGAAAACACTTTTACTAAAAGAAATTAACTGGGCATCCTGTATTTTTTATTGGCTAAATCTGACAACACTATTTAAGTCACGTCTGAGTATCATTTTTCTCTTTGATCGAAAGAGGGTAATAATAATAATATCATCAAATGAGAAACTCATTTGTAGGAAACAAAAAAAACCTGACTCAAACTGATTATCAAAGTTAGGGGTACTTATTGGCCCCTTTAATGGGAAAGTCCTAGTAACATGGGTTTCAGGCATGGCTGGATCCAGGAGCTTGACAACACCAACCAAGTCTGAGTTTCATTCCATTTCTCCTATTTGCTTTATGTCTTCTTCATCTCCAACAAGGTGCTCTTATTACAAAAAACCCAGCCATGAGCTTCAGAAGCTCCAATGCTTCCTCTTTCACATCCAAACAGAAAGAAAGCTGTCATGGTTTTGTATCTTTCAGATGTGCAGAGAAGCACTCTTTCTCTATTTCTCCCCCAAATCTCTGCTTGCCTCATGGCCTTGATCAAGCCACAAACTGAAGCTTGAATTAATCCGGGTGGCCAGGGAATGCGATCTGCTGATCTGCTGTAGCTGGGTGGAGCTGGCTGCCCATAGGGCACCTGGACGGGTTTAGGAGAGAGGCAGATGCTCAAATAGACACCAGGGCACAGTGACTGGGGGAATTCCCGCTGTGCAGCTGCTCTAAGGATAAGATACAAGGGAGGGGAGTCAAGCAAGGTTAATACTTCTACCTGACTTGTGCATGGCCCTTTCTTTCCTTCTATCCCCTCGATGCCTCCATCCTTTCACAGGTCTGGTCTGTAACCCACTTTCAGCTCTGAGATCACAGAGGCCCTTCTGGAAGTCAGAAAGCAGGGTCCTGTCATGGCCATGCCACGTGCACCAGGCAGGCCCCTGTCCCTTCCCGGCCTCTATTTCTCCTATACATCGGGGGTAATGGGGGTGAGGGCATAATTGTCCCAGGTGGGCTCTGAGATTTTCTTGGACTCTGGTAGCCCAGAACCATCTCTGTGACCTGCACCCACCCCAGCCTGAAGGGGGATGACATCTGCTTTGGGGGAAACATGGATGGGAAGGGCAGGTGTGGGGGACTCTGCTCAGGGAGAGGAGGGTCAGGAGAAACGTTCTCCAACCAGCACCCCCAGCCCTCCCATGTCCTTCCTTTCTCTGAGGGCTCCTCAAAAGCAGTCACCACATGCACTTGAGGTCAGCTCAGTGGGGCCCCAGCTCCAGCCTGCAGGTACGCAGGCACGGAGAAGGGATAGATGGCCCCTGGGGATGACTCAGCAGGCACTGAGTCATCAGTGGGGCACACTACTCACCCCAGGGTGGGTGCTGGAAATACCCTGGGCCCAGGCATCACCTCCCCTGCAGGATGTGCTGGCCTCGTTAGGACGGGCACCCAGCACCAATCAGGCAGAGCCTAGGAGCCCAGCGCCTGTAAACGCCGGAGGTGGGCATCCCCGTGGAATTGTGAGTCCAAGCCACCTGGTTTAGCGTGGCAGAGATGGGGTGGGGGTGGAGGGGGGGGTCCTACATGCAAATTATCCACTTCCTCAAGCCCAGCTGAGTGGGCCCCCTATGGGTGAGAACCAAGACCCATTCCTTGCGTGGGGATCGGGTGGATAGGTGGGTGGGTTGGGGGGGGTGCGGTGCGTCTGGGCCTGGGCAGGCAGGGGCTCTAGGGACCCCAGGAAAGTCGCCCCGCGGGGGTCCGCTCACCTGCTCCGTGGGGGGGGGGCCGCAGCTGCTCGGCCTCCGCCGCCGGAGCCAGCCGGGGCATCCTTCCTGCCGGCCCCGCCCGGAGGGAGCGCCGGGGGCTCCCTGCCCCGGGCCCTGCCCCCGGGTCCCCATGTGACGAGCGGGCCAGGAAGCGGGCGGGACCGGCGGGGAGCAGCCCGGGCTCCGCATCATCAGTCAGCACTCAGGTTCCCCGGCTCCGCCGCGCCTCTGGGGATGCGCTGACCGCGGCCCTCTGGCTGGCTGGGAGGCGGCAGCAGCCCCAGCAAATGCTTCCCGGGCGAGGCGACCTCTGCCAGGAAGGGCTGGGCAAAGAGGGGTGCGCGCGCCCCCTGCCGGGCCCCGGGCCCACGGCACCCCCTTCCGCGCGGCGCCCGCCTCCGAGCCCTTCCTTAGGCCCCGGGCTGCGGGCAGCGTGGGCGCGATGCCTGCCTTTCTACGCTGCCCCTCCCTCTGGGAATTTGAATTCTGCACAGCTGGCCTAGTGCGACGTCTTCGGCGTGAGGGGCGGACATTGGGGACTCGAGGAGTCCTTAGCAGAGGAGGTGACTTCAGGTTGCAGGGGGTGGGGAAATCGGAACCCCTTCCCGAAGCTCCAGCTGCGTGGAGACGACTCCAGCTACTAGATTGGGAAACCTAACAGAACGTTCCAGTTCATCTCTCAAGATCACCGGGCTTTGCTGAATTTTGGAGCCGAGATTGGCTGATTCCAAAGCTCTTGAAAGCCAAGGGCAAGGCACAAGCAGGCAGTAGTCCTTGCTGAGGAGGCAGAGAACCCCCTTCTCTGAGTTGGCCGGCCTCCAGCTCACCTGGGCTCAGCACAGCCTCTGCACTCTCACTCTCCCCCGCAAAGGCGGAGGTGGCTGGCTACCCGCCAGTAGCCCTGGAAAGCCTGACTCGGCCTCTGCACAGAGCAGGGGCTGGAGTGGCCGCCAGTTCAGACCCACCTCAGCAGGTGATGATGGCAGAGGTGGGGAAGAGGCTGCAGGTCTGCCAGGGGGGAGTGCAATACAGGCTGGCTCTCCTCTCCCCACCCAGCCCTGTGCTAGCCTCCCACCAGCCCCTAGGAGTGGGTAGGGGCAGGCAGGCAAGGTGGGGGAGAGATGCTGGCTCAGGTTGGCAGGGGGCCCGCACTCGCTTCCTGCCGCAGGACCAGGGCACAGGATGCCCCAAGAAGCAGGTCTTGGGTTCCAGCCGTTGTTCCTGTAGCTGTCGGGAGCTCAGCTGGAGAACACCCAACAGACCTCTTCTGTTCATGCGTCAGTAGGGGCTCACTCTCCTTACAGGTGTGCTGGGGAAGGGGGCGTGATTGATGGTGGAAAGACCCAGGGTACTGAAGTCAGGGAAATTCAAGTCATGCCTTGGATGCTTCTGAGCTGCGGAACTGGCTAAGTTAGGACCCTTTCTGAGTTCCTTTCCCCACCTATCAAATGAAAACAATAATTCTACTGAGTCTGTGGAGAGAATTGAATGAGATGCCATGTAAAAGCACTTAGCCGAGCAGCATAAACGCCACCCGTGATGCTATGTGCCAAGCGGCCGGCACTTACCAGGGGCCTGGGAGGGTTTCTTTCCTCCACTTCTTCTGTCAGCAGCAGCGGCATTACCTGGGAACAGTGTTCAGTTCTCAGACTGGGTTTCCTGCACATTTTTTTTTTCAAAATTCTGTATTTTAATTCACGTGATTAATGAAAAGTCCGCTGTTGGGATGCCCACTCTTATAATCAGACACTTCTGGGGGATTTCAGCTCCCAGGGTTACATTTGTGTTTAAAATTGAGTGATTTAAATCCATGGAGCCAGTGTCCATGTTCTTTTTAGGATTTGGGGGTCATGTCGTATAAGGACAGATGCCTACCTAGGCAAAACCATTATAGCAGTTCTTTTAATGAAACAAACAGAATACCCAATTCAAATGCTGCAGATAATTTAAAGAACGCCTTTAGCAAGTGTTTCTCCCCATACATAAACAGTATTTTGAAAACGTTCAGCTTGATCCTCTTTTAGGTGACATGCATTTTAATAACTCATAATGTCTTGGTTTTTTTGAGTAGTGTGTAAGATACAGTATGCAGTCTTTATTCACAGTACTGTATCTTGTGTAACACACTGGACTAATTCTTGTTTATCAACCCCAATGTGTTACCTGCACCATGCTCAGAGAATGTCACATTTGCCTAGACACCTCTCTAATAGGGCTGATGGGGAACTGGGGAACAGAACACCTGCAAGACGGACTGGTGGCAACAAGGCCTTTTACTGGTCTCTTCAGTGGGATCTTCTTGGTCAAATTGTAACTAGCTAGTATTAAATTTATATGCACGGTCTCTTTTCTTTATCAATATATTTTCCTACTCATAGCCGACCAATACATTCAACGTCTTTTTTTTTTTTTCAGTTGAGCTGGCAGCAAGGGACTGAGCGTGTTCATGTTTCGTGGTTAGTGTGGTGGACCCTGGCCAAGTGAGGCCTCTGCTGGAGCCCCTGGGGTCAGCAGCTGGACTGTGGCTGGGCCCTGGCTGGGCCTTCTACCTGACCCGGTGGGGATGCAAGACCCTGGCCATGAGTTTGGAACCTGTCACCACCAGTTTGGACTGGCTTCCTTGCAATTAGGATCCTGTGTGGGGGCCCAGGTCTTGAAGCCCCCCCAGAAATCTGGGTGGTCACGAGGGCCATCTGGAGGCCTTTGCTCAGCCAGTGGTTGAACCCCAGAAATGTCAAGTTTGGGTGAGAACCATATTGCTCATCACATTTAATTAAGAGACTTTGTTTTGCTTTTCTAGTAGTTATTCATGACGGCCATTGGGCAACTGTATATGTATGTAAATATCTTTTTCTCCCTTATTTTTGTAAAGGGTTTTAGGCTGCCTTGTATGATAGATACACTGTTTACTTCATGGAAGTGCCCAGTAATCTGGTCTGTAGTTGACAGGTATGATCACTAGATGGCGATCTCAGCCCATTGCTTGTGGTGTACCAGGAATTTTAGCAGGATTGGGTCACAGACTCTGGGGAGGGCCTTTCAGAGAGGAAAGCTCTGTTGCTCCCTAAACGGATGGTTCAGGATCTCAGACAAGTCACCTGCATCAAAAGCACCTACAGGCATAACTTCTGTTCGGTTCAGAGCTGGAATTTGGGTGAGGCAAGTGAGGCATCCGGGTAGTACTTTTTAAGAGGGCAGTGGATGCCTCGCTTGCCTCACCCTACTGTAGGCCTTAGTCCTCCTGGGCTTGGGATGTGTCTGTAAAGAGCCGGCCAGGACTGAAGAATGGGCCTTTAAGACCTTGGGTGAGAGGAAAGTACTCTGACCTCAGGCCTAGTCAGGCAGGGCCCACAAATAGACATAGTAGGAACACTCAGTCCCCAAGGGTGACCCAGGGTTGTGAGATCTGGACAAACAGATGAGCTTGCCAGGTGGGTGTTGAGAAGGATAGATCAGGCACTGCTCCATCTCCAGTGACCCCTCTGGGTGAGTGACAGGAGTGAGCATGACGGCCAGCCACAGTGAGGCCAGCAGGATGGGGCAGGTCAAGAGGGTGTGGCTCCTGGAGGCTCACCTCCTGTCTGCACCTCAAGGCTGCCCCAGCCTTTTGTGGCTCCTTACAGCTCCCCGTGGAGGTTCAGGGGGCCGCAGCAGAGCAGCTTCTCTGCAGTGGAGGTGTGGGAGGCTGGGTAAGCAAGGAAGGTGGGTTCTCTGGCCAGGACCTGGTGCTGTCTTGGGGAGCATACATACAACAGTGTGCATACAACAGTGTGGCTTTTGGAGGCTGGAAAAAGACAACTGACCCAAGAAGGAGGGCATGGGGTCCCAGGTGCAAAGGGGAACGAAGAAATCTATGAACATTTTCGTAAATATAAAGCAACCTATTGCAAAGCAACCTAATTCAAAGCAGCCTATTGCAAAGTACTGAAGTTCAGCATTAAGAACAAGGTGGGACCAGTGTTATACACAATACGGTAACTAATGCTGAGTACAATGGCATGGGAGAGAAGAACAGAAAGAATTAGAGTATTAAGGCTCCTGAGTACTTAGGACTTAGCTCTAGACCAACACTGTCCAGTAGAAATATAATGAAAGCTGCATATGTAGTTTAAAGTTTTCTATTAGCTACATTTAAAAAAGTAAAAAGAACTGGGAGGAATTATTTTAATAATATGTTCTATTTAGGGAACTATATGTAAGATATCATTACAACATGTAATAACTTTTACATGTTGTATAATGAAGATTATATATCTTTATAATAATCTATGAAGATTATTAATGAAATATTTTACACTCTTGTCTTAATAAGTCTTTGAAATCTCATGTGGGTTTCACATTTATAACAAAGCTCAATTTGGATCCTGACTTTCCATCAGAAATTCACCTGCATTTAGAGTTCACAAAATTTATAACTAAAAAGAACATTTATATACCCAGTTGTTGCAATCATACTTAAAATCTTTCCAATAACTTAATTGTTTATCAATTTTTAAATTAAAATTAATTTAAAAATAAAATGAAAAACTCATTTCCTCAGTTACATTAGTCAAAAGTTCAAATGCTCAATAGTCCCCAATATACAGCTGACATTGAGCTGCCTTTGAGCATTTGAGGCTAGCAGCTTTGTAACAGGACAGTGAAGCTTTAGGCTTTTAAAAGTCAAATATACATGTTAAGAATGTAGGAGTAATAGAATAGAAGTAGAACTTATAAACCCAGTAGAGGGGGATAAAGACAAAATAAAATACTTAATTCAGCAGAAGAAAGGGAAAATAGGAAAAAACCTCATGATAAAGAGAAACACAAAATAAGAAGGTAAAGATACAAAATATATCAGCAATAGTAAATGTAAACAGATTAAGCTCACATATTAAAAAGCAGAGGTACTTAGAATGGATTTTTAAAAATCTAATTATAGCTGTTTGCCAAAAGACATCTAAAATACAAGATCAAAGAAATATTAAATATAAAGGAATGAAAAAAGACATACCAGGCAAATAGCAAAACTAAAAGAAAACTGGTATAATATGGTAATGTTAATATGAGACAAGAGAGACTCTAAGGAAAAAGCTTTATTGAGGGTAAAGATGATCATTACAAAATGATAAAAAGAACAATCCATCAGAGAGATACAAAAGTCTTGGCAACATAACCTAAAAGAAAGCAAAAGAGGCAAACGCAAGCCCATGACATAATGAGAAGGAGAATTGGGCATTTTCACAATCCTAGTGAAAGCTTTATGAAAACACTCTTAGAAACTGTTAGACCAAGCAGAACTAATAATTAAGGAAATAGGAGATTTTGAACAACCCAATAAGCAAGCTTGATAGACTAGACATAGGTAGAAGTCTATACCCATGGAATGTTTATAGAAATTGAGCATGTACCGCAAAGGAACTCCCAAGAAATACAGATCAAAGAATCAGTATTATTATTTGATGTTCTCTAACCTCCATGCGATAAAATTAGACACTGATAACAACAACAAAAAATACAGCTAAAAATAAAGACCATACATCTAAACACTGAAAACCACACTGTTAATTCATGTCTCAAAGGAAATATTAGAATGGAAATTACAAAATATTTAGAATTGAATGCAGCACAAATAGCACATTTCAAGAACTGTTTCCAGAGACCACTCTCTTTGCACTGCACCTGTTTCTTTCTAGTTCTGCGGTAATAACAGCAAATTCACAGTACTTACACCAGCTGGGCATTGCTCTCAGAATAGCACGTAAGTCAACTCATTAAATCCTCTCAACAGCCTGTTTGTAGATGAGGAAACTGAGGTACAGGGGTCCCAGGCTGTGACCCTCAAGTGATCTAGATTCTGAGCTCATGGTTTATTTGCCATCCAAGGTCGGTCTTAAAATATATAAAGAGCTCTCAAAATTCAATAGTGGGAAAGCAATTCAATTAGAAAAAGGCTAAAAGAGATCACAGACGTTTCACCAAAAAGGATATACGATGGCACACAAGCACGTGAAAAGATGTACAGCATCATTAGCCATCAGCAAAATGCAAGTTAAGAACTCAATATGGTATCGCTACGTGCCTTCAGGGCAACTAAGATAAAAAATACTGACAGGACCAAGAGGATGTGGAGAAACTGGGTCACTTATGTATCACTGGTGGGAATGTAAAGTGGTATACCACTCTGCAAAACAGTTTGGCAATTTCTTAAAAAAATTCTAAACTGATACATAACCATGCAATCTAGCAATCACACTCCTGGGCATTTTTTTCCCGAGAAATGTAAACATACGTTCACGCAAAATCCTATACACAATGTACATAGCACCTTTATTTATAATAGCCCCAAACTGAAAATAACCAAAATGTCCTCCAATAGGTGAATGCTTAAGCAAACTGTGGTCCACCCAGACCATGGAATCCTACTTGGCAATAAAAAAGGAATGGGCTATTGATACATGCAGTGACTTGGATGGATCGCAAGGGCAGTATGCTACCGAGTGGAAAAGTCCAATCTCAGAGGTCACATACTGTATGATTCCATGTATGTTACATTCTCGAAATGATAGCATTATAGAGTTGAAAATCAGATTTGTGGTTTCCAGGGTTTGGAAAGACAAAGGGTAGAGAAATATGTGTGAGTATAAAGGGGTAGCGTGAGGGAGTCTTCGTGTTGATGAATTGTATCTTGATTGCCATGTTGGCTCCGTGAATCCACAGTTGTGGTATCATGACATAATGAACTCTATAAACCCGTTGTACCAATGTCAATTATCTGGTTTGATAGCATGATATAGTGAACATAAAATATAACCATAGGGGAAACTGGGTGCAGGGTACAAGGACCTCTCTGCACTTTTTTTGCAACTTCCTGTGAATCTATGATTATTTCGAAATAAAAAATAAAAAAAATAGGTTGCAAAATAATGACTACTTGTTAGTATCAGCTATATGCGTTCTTAATCTCTTATGTATATGCACAATCATGCATATTCCTATTACACTTTGAAAGATGTCTCTAAAAAGCAAAAGGCTAAATTTAAGTGCCAATTAATGAATATTAGACGTTGAAATAAAAATTACCTGAATTGAACTAAATTTTTTACTGTCATTTAAAAAATAGAAAATTCGTATGAAAATGAAAATTGGCCATTACGGTGTTCAAATCCCTTGTGGTGGCCAGTGAAAAGGGTAGGCGTCCACTTTATATGCGTTGTGTCTACACATATGCCCAGAGTTAATCGTCAGGGAATTGCTTACTATTGTAAAATATTCCCTGGCTGCTATGTACAACCTTTGTGAACTTTACATCCATGTTCAAGTGCCTTTGGGACTATAAATTTGGACTTGAAGAGAAACAAGAAAATGGACAATTGTCCCTACAGGAAAAAGAGATTTTGTTTTGGAAGATCAACTGCATTCAAGCCATCTGAAAGAAGGGTTTGAAAAGTTAACTAGGTTTTCTCTCTTTTGTTTCCATAGTCAAGTCCTTGTGTCCCTGCTGGCTGTGGCACAACTTATAAACCTTAAATCCATGGCATTTAAATCCAGTTGCTTTTCCTTCTGTGGACATAGGGCAAGTGACATGGCCCCTGGACAGTGTTCGTCCAGAGAGCAGACGTTTAGGGTCAGGGCAAACTGAGTGCAAATCTTGAGTGATGGAAGTACTCATGCATCCTTTTCATGTTGTCATAGTCACAGTTATGGTTTATTACATTGAGAGGATACAGATTAAAATCAGTAAAAATAGAGCAGGATCCAGGAGAGACCAGGCCTGAGCTTCCAGTTGTCCTCTCCCAGTGGAGTGGTGTGAACCGGGCTTAACTCTCTCGGAAATTGTGTGTGACAATATGCGTGGAGTACTGCCAATCATGGAAGCTCCCTGGAGCTTGAGGTCCAGGATTTTTATTAAGGGTTGATCAGATAGGCATGGACCTGTGGCTGACCTTCCTTACTCTGTCTCCAGCCTCTCCAGAGGTCCAACTGACACCCCCACGACGCTGCCTAAAAATCACACTGTTGGCATGGACTCTCTGACATGGTCCACATCCCTAAATAAACAAAGACACT